>JAHBCN010008178.1:0-39948 GCA_019359885.1 Listronotus oregonensis
TTTAAAAGGAGATTTTTGGCCTTTTCAAAAGATAGCCTAAAGTGGTTGGGAAAAACGGAATTAAAAATTTTGGGACTCGTTAAGATCGGCCAAAAAATAAATAGCTATGACACGTTTAAAAAAAAGGTTTTTTTTTTTAATTTGAGTATGGTTCTAATATTCTTTTAAAACAAAAATGTAAATTTTTAGAAATTAACTGTACTATATACAGGGTGATTGGTAAATAGGGGCGAAAAATGAAGAACCGAATTAATTTTTTAATTCTAAATCGAAAACCAAGAACACTTTTTTTTGCAAATTTTCCTTCGTTTCCAAGATATTTCACTTTAAAGTTTTGCCAAAGACAAATTTTAAATCACATTGTGGGTGTCGCTAATCTTAGTTGGCGCTTTCAAACTATTACATTATATGAAATTAGGTTCAAAAGTTAGACACTTGTCAATCGGTTATAGGAAAAATCGCGACAAGCAGCTAGAGCGTTTCCATCGCAAAACCCATACACATAAACAATATCACCATATTCTTCTTTTAGTGAAGTCCATTTTCTGTGATTTTTCCTATAATAAATTAACAAGTTTTCAACTTTTGACAAAGGTCAAACTTGTTTTCCCATATGGCGTAATAGTTTAAAAGCGCCAACTAAAATTACCTACACCTAGAGTGTGATTTAAAATTTTTTCTTTGGCAAAACTTTATGGTAAAATATCATGGAAACGAAGAAAAATTTGAAAAAAAAGTATTCTTGGTTTTCGATTCAGAATTAAAAAAATAATTCGGGTCTTCATTTTTCGACTCTACTTACCAATCACCCTGTATTACAGGAGGCCATCTTTAATACAAGCGACTTATTAACAAAGTCATTATTCCAAAGCAAATTGTTTCATTCGAGCCCTGCCCGTCATTAATTGGTACCATCAACAACATCAGTACAAATTTAATTCAAAATACATGGATTAAAATTGGGTCCTTAAAAATTTTCACGATTAGTTAAAATAACATTTTTATGAACAATTTGATCAAGAATATGTTAAAAGTCTTCGTCGGATGTAAGGAAATCAGAATTTTAAAAAATAAGGGAATTGGATTCTTGTTTATTGACATAACTCTTACCGGATGTTTATTTATGCAACTGTTAGAAAAAGCTTTTACACCTGCCAATATAGCTACTATTAAAATTATAGTGTTCCCTAAAAGCCTATTTTTTAGGAAAATGTAGCATCACACACAGCTATTCTTGTGTAGGAAAGTATCAAGTATCCCAATGAATTAGTTATGTGTACGCATTGGAGAATACCACAAATTTTGGTAGTACAACTGCAGAATTTAAAAACAGACTATAATTTTTAGGAGATTTATGAAAGTCATTTTAACCATTTAATATTCAATGCCACACCACCTTAAACTAAAAGGGTTAGTGACGATATATTCGGTTTACGTAGACCTTTTAAGCAGGGAACCAATTTTGGGATTAAACCTCCTGACGCGACATTTCAAAAGACGTTTTGAATACGTAACATCAACACCCTGTATTTTGGAAAGGAGACTTTATTAATATGAACTTTTCTTTATAAAGACTTTTAAGAAATCAACCTCTTAAATATTTTAGATTACTTAGGCAGCACCCTGTAGGCTACTGCTAAAAATATGGTTTTTCTATCTTTACCAACTCCTGAAATATTAGCCCGTACGATTTTTTTTTGAACGCCAGGTACTAAACTATTTTGAAGATGCATATCAATACTTAAGCAAAGTAACATTTTGTTAAACTTCAATAAATTTAGATTAACCTGGTGTTTATTTAGAAACAATAAATAATGACTACATTAGTATTAGAATTAGGTTTATAGGTAGATAATTAAAGTCGGTACATAGACTTAACAAGGAACTCTAAGCAAACAATTTTTTACTTATCTAAGTATTATATCGAAACAATTAAAAGTTATAAAAGTACAGAATATTGATATAATGAAATTTTCAAATAAACATTTTTTCTCAGTATTACACACGTAAAAACTTTAATCAGCTGTTGATTGGATTTTAGCCCACTTTAGTTATGCCATTTCAGTGATGTTAAATTTTATTGTTGTAGGTATTTCGTAAAACCATAGTTTAATAATTTTATGTCCCTGTATATTTCTTCTTAAATTAGACACGATCAAAATTAGTTAAAAACTTTAATAAGAAAAATCTTGCTAACATTTTAACTTGTAAGATACTTCTATAAGATTCAGAAAACCGATGCTCAATATGCAATTATTTTTTTTATGTAAAAATAAAGTGATGTGGTGGTAATGGTAACTTTAAAATGTATCCCATAAGAAACTTGTAAAAATTAATTTTTATAGGTGGTGTCCTTTCCCTAACAACTTACAAAAGGTTGTGACAAAAAAAAATTAAAAAGGAAATTTGTTTCTCTCTATCCAAGGTTAATAAAACTTTGTTAATTACTTCGGATGTTACAATTTTTTTTAATGTCATCAGCATTTGTAACAGGAAATACCAAGAAAAATATGGCAAAATTTAATATTACGGATCTATACCATATATTTAAATGATAACTTTTGGAAAATTCCAGACATATTGTAAAACGAACTACACATCTTTTATGCATAAAAAAAAAATTGTTTCTGTACAACCTAATTTTTTACTCTTAAAAGTTCGTATGGGATTTGCACCGAATCATTTTAAAAAGAAAATTAATAGGCCACTCCTTATTCCTAAAGTAAAAATTATTTTTGAAATCCTCATTCCTTTCTAAGCAAATCAGTTATCATCGGTTATCATAAAAAAAGTTTTTTCTTCAAACTTTAGCGTTACAGAAAAGCTGTCCTGCAATTATCTCATTTACAGGCAATAATAGTGAATAGCTACAAAAATTTTATAGACATAAAAAAAGAGGGCCAAATCTTTTTTAAACTTGAAAGAATTTTAAATTAAAATGTAACCTTTGTTAAAAAACTTTAAGACCGATGTTTTTCTGGTCTTAATTATTTCTTACGTAACGTGTTTGGCATGTGTGGGAGCCATTCGTGAAAACCTCATGTTTGACAAGTAGCACTGATAATGGCGATTTAGCAGAAAACGCTCTGTTACAATATTCAATTTGTAATATACAAATAAGTCTTTCAGCCGCGTTTACACTAAGCAACTTGTTTAATAAACTTGTGTTTTAAAACCGAGTTGTACAACAAGTTCAAAAACGCTATATAAAAAGTTGTAGAATGTTTTACAACAAGCGTGTTGTACAACCAAAAATCGTGTTTTTGAACAAGTTGCAGCCTTCCCGGTCCGAGTCGGGAAACATCAAAGAAAGTCGACGTTTCATGAACTTGTTTATCAAACATGTTTAAAATTGTTTTGCGCTGAGCAACTTGTTTATACAACAGTCAGTGTGCCTCCGGATGTCATCTAGTAAACATCGCATAATCTGTCTGCGCTGTTTTTGGTTTTTGTGATAATTGTGCTAACGGAGTCGCGTCAGGCAGACGTTTTTAAGTTAATCGAGGAATACAAGGAAAGGAAACTATTGTGGGACCCTACGATGGACGATTTTAAAACAGAAACAAACGGCACGATGCTTGGGTTGAATTGGATGAACAGTTAATTGTGTCGAATTGTGTTGAAATTTTATACATATAGAACAAACTCTTCTAAGAGTCACCAGAAGCCAAAAATCGTAGGGTTACAGCTAGTCTTTCTTTCACCGGAATTGCATACCTAAATGATATAGTTTTCATTTAAATTTGTCCTCCGATTCGCAGAATCAAGTACTCAAAGTCTGATCTTGTCGTTCTTAAGAAGTTCTTCCCAGCAAACAAGTATCTGTCATCTCTTTGCAAATCGAGTATTAAATCACTACCACTATATTTCTTCCTTGCTTTCAATAAAGGACTTACCCAAAACCGTCTTTTAGCCCTTACATTCTTCGAACAGCATATAACCACACAAGCGGGGGCAGCAAGCAACTCGTCCTCATTGCTTGAAGCTATCATTGCAACTAGAGGTGAAGATTTAAACATGTTGCAGATGTCAAAGGATGTTTTAGCCCTTTGTTTAAAAACAAATGTTTAAAGAAGTTCGATGAACAAAAGTTAAAGGTTTATAAAACAAAAGTTTTATTGAACATGTGAAACAAACAAAAGTTTATTAAACAAGTTGCATAGTGTAAACGCGGCTTTCCGCATTTCCCTTATTTTTAATACGTGTACTCAGTTACATTCTTCAAAAGTTTTTGTAACATAAATCAATTAACTAATTATGAAACAAATATTGAGTTCAGTAACAGTAACCAAAATATTAATATATTTACCACATTATGATCGTGATCGCATTGCTGAGACTCCCCCCAATCGGAACTATTGCCGATATGGAACATCTCAAATTAGAAACCGCACAATATTTACGCGTAAATTCACAAAAGATACGATACTGAGAGATAAGTTGTAGAGGCCAGAACACGCTTAAACGATTGAAATTATATTATTTACTCTCAGTTAATTATTGGGTGTTATCAAGACCTTAACTTAATGATAGTGTTAATTGCTTTTAAGTTATAAATGTGATTTACTTTGAATTAACTTGCCTTTTATAAAGGTATAATGCATAATTGCTCTGCGCCGATTAAAAATTCTTGACTAATTTTGTATAATAATAAATAAATAAATAAATAAATAAATAAATAAATATATATATATATATATATATATATATATATATATAAAAATATATATATATATATATATATATATATATATATATATATATATATATATATATATATATATAGTGTGTCCCAAATTGGGCCTGCATGTATTGGTAACTCGAGAACCATTAGAGCTACAGTGTTGGTTAAATTAGGAAAGTTTTAGACAATTTAATTGCAAAATTAAATCTGCTTTCAGATTTTATTTATCTTTCATGGTTTTTGAGATAATTAAGAAAACCAAAATGGTGCATTTTTAACTTTTGCCTGTAGCTCGCAAACTACCAATTTTACGGTTTTAAGATTACTACATTATTAGAACACTTTTTTAAGAAGAATTTAATTTAAGTAAAAATATTTTTTTAAACTTAATTTATTTTTGAGATATTTACCCAAACTTTGGATTGTCATACGAACGCCAAGAGCTCTTCAAGAGCTTTTCATTGATGTATCACAAGTCGAGGTTTTCAGATTGCTTAAGCTCTAAAAACGATAATTTTTGTGTATTTGATAGTAGGCTTAGACTAGACTGCGTAATGGCCGCCCCGTTTCATAAAAAACAAATGATATGCATCTTATAATTTAAATAATGTAAATGTCAAAATTAGCGTGCATCTTATTTCTCGTTTAGAAACGCCTTCAATAAAAATTCAAGTTTTGATTATTTTAAGTATGTATTTACAATAATGGCTCTTAATTATTCCAATGATGAAAAGGTGGATATGCTAGAAATTTAGTTTAAATCTAACAGAAATACAGAAGCTGCAGCACTTGCATACGAAGAACAATTTCCGGAGCGGCAACAACCTAACCAAAAAATGTTTACTGATACATTTTGTTTTACAGTTGGGTTTAATTATTATTAGTTTAAGGTAATATTAGGAAGTAATAATTTTTGCAAAAAGCATCACTTTTTTTGTATAAGTTTTGAATTTCGCTCTCACAAAAGATCCATAGGGTAACAAATTCATCATTAAGAATCTTAAATGTCTATGGTTAGGTTGATGCCGCTCGGATGCGTATCATTTTTTTTATGAAACGGGGCGGCCATTACGCAGTCTAGTCTAAGCCTACTATTAAATAAACAAAAATTATCGTTTTTAGAGCTTAAGCAATCTGAAAACCTAGACTTGTGATACATCAATGAAAAACTCTTGAAGAGCTCTTTTCAAAAATGTAAAAATCCAATATGGCGTCCGTATGAAAATCCAAAGTTTGGGTAAATATCTCAAAAACAAATGAAGTTAGAAAAATTTTTTTACTTAAATTAAATTCTTCTTGAAAAAGTGTTCTAATAATGTAGTAATCTTAAAACCGTAAAATTGGTAGTTTGCGAGCTACAGGCAAAAGTTAAAAATGCACCATTTTGGTTTTTCTTAATTATCTCAAAAACCATAAAAGATAAATAAAATCTGAATGCAGATTTAATTTTGCAATTAAATTGTCTAAAACTTTCCTAATTTAAACAACACTGGAGCTCTAATGGTTCCCGAGTTACCAATACATATAGGCCCAATTTGGGACACAAAATTTTAAAGAAAGATAGACGACTACAAGATGTACATGCACATAATAATACAGAGCATTCAATTTAAAAAAAATGCACCATCGCGACGTCACACTTTTTTATGACACCCTGTATATCCAAAATTATTTTCCTGATATGCACCGTGGGTTAAAGGTAACGTCTGCAAAATATGAAAATTTTACATTGAATAATAATCTTCACATTTCCACGTTAGTGGCTTCGCAAACAAGCACAAATGTCGTATTTGGGGCTTGGAAAATCCAAGAGAGATTGTTGAAACAAAAATGCATCCTCAAAAAGTCACTGTTTGGTGTTCCTTTTGGTCCGGAGGCGTATTTTTTTCGAGAATCATGCGGAGAATGCTGTGACGGGTAATGGCGTTCGTTATCGAAACATGATAACATATTTTTTCTGGGAGCAGTTGAATATCGAAGATTTCTGGTTTTAACAGGACGCGGTCACCTGCCACATGACAGGAGAAACTATACAATTACTGGGCGGCAAGTTGCCCGATCGCAATATTTCACATAACGTTGACATTAATTGGTCGCCGCGATCGTGTGATTTAACTCCCGCAGATTTTTTTCTTTGAGGTATTTGAAGAGCAGATTATACAACAATAAACCGAACAGGAACGAAACAGCCGGCATAGAACCTAATTTGTGCAGCAAAGTAGTCGAAAATTTTAACAAACGGATTACGCCATGTCACGTGAGCCGCGGCGGTCATTTACATGATATCATTTTGTTCACATAATTGTAATATACTAACCTTAAAGAGCAAATAAACATGTTTTATCTTTTTTACCTTCTACGTGTTTTGTTTTAAATATTTTAATGTGGAAATTCAAAACGAATCACTCTATATTAAACCGGGTGTCTATAGCCGGCTTTACCTCTTTTTTTGCATTTTTTAGGATAGAAAAATAAAACTAAGAGATGTAATATAATGTCGAATTTGACGTTTTTTGATAAGTCACGTGATTTCCAGTGACTTCCGGTCTGGCCGGAAACGTCCTCCACTTCCGATTTTCAAATGAGACACACGGTATTTTTTACATTTTTGGATTTTAACATTTTTTTTAATTTGATTCAGGGGGCAATAATGGTCCAAAAATTAATATTTTAACAATAATTAATTTAACAAAAATATTAAACACCCTGTAAATGCTTAATTTTGTCGCGTTTTAAAATTTCAAAATGAATATAATTCCTTTTTTTAAATGGGAAGATATGGGTTCACCTTGTCATTTAATGATATCCCCAAATTTTATCTTTTTATTTTGAAAAATGCAGAAAAAAAGGGGGTGAGCCACCTGCTAGAGACACCCGGTATAATAAGTATACTATGGAAGACGCTATACTAATAAATAATGGGTTAAAAATGGATTAAAAAATCTTTGTTTTAAATAATATCTACACTGTTATGCTATGAAAAAACAGGATTGCACACTATGCTCTGACGTTCTATAAGCAAACATAGCTGGAAATAACATACAGATAGCAATAACGATATGCATAATGACGAAAATGTAAAACAGAATACACTTTAATACAATGTTAAAACACTTACACAAAAAACTCTAAGGGACTATAAAAAAAGAATAAAGGCAATTTAAAACCAAAGAATACTACACCCTATTTAGCAATATAGAGCACATTATTTATACTTAAAAATAATTACAAAGAAATATTTTTAAAAATAAGCTCTATTCAAAACTAATATTCTAAAGTTAGATACTTTGCAAATTTTTTCTGCTCATTTTAAATTGGCCTGGTTGATCCCTATTAAAACTATGAATATACAGGAATATTACATTAAGAAACAAAACAAATCGCAAGGTTCTTTATATTTAAACGTTTTCAAAGAAAACGACAAGCATTTTTTTAATAATCCACGTGACTTTTACCGATTAAGCAATCTGCGTTAAAATTTTCTCTCGCCGGCAGCTTGCCGTCAACTTAGAGTTTTTAACATTTTTGGCATACATTAAATAGATTTTTAAGCGTCTTAAGTAATTTTAATTATATTTACTTCAAATTCATCAAGACAATCATCACAATAGCACATGGAATCTGAAGACTGGGCATCTATGTCGCTCGCTCTTCTGTACTTTCTCCACTTCTTTAATCGCCACCAATCTTTAAAATGTGACCAATCCATTTTGAAAAACTTAAGTTCCACAACTACCGCAAATTTTGATCACTAAATTCTCGCACATGTTTACAACTCAAAAGTTCTTCATATGACAGGCCTGTGACAAAAATTAATGACACGTGTTAGCAAAAGGTAAGCTCCGGGATATATAGAGTGTTTTGATTTGCTATTAGTAGCTAATTATTGATTGAGTCGTTTAACATAATTAGTTTTGCGACTTTATTCCCAATTTGTAAATTTTGCAAGGTTTGATGCCATATATATGATATACAATCAAAAAACTTGTCACGGTTAGTTTTTATTCCTAGGTTTGTTTTTAATAATTTAGTTTGTTTACCTTAATGCAGTTCGGTTTTAATTTTTTTTTGCAGATTATTTTTGGCAAAAGGCTCCAAATTTTATTGTAATTGCTGGGTTACTTCTGTCTTTCTATCGCCTTTGGTATCCTACCTTATGCTTTACGTTGCTTTTTTCCCCTTGCATTATTACTAAAAAATTAACATAAGATACCTCGAGTCGATGACTGGCCTTAATTTTGTTCGATGCAACATTAATTTTGAGGTACATCTTTCACTATTGACTAAACCAAGCTTATTAAGTAGGTTAGATTCACTTTGTATAAATCAATAGTTTCTAATTTAAGCAGGGACTTACCTTTAAAATGTTTGTATTTTGAATTAACCATGTCAGGGGTTCGTAACCAAATTTTGTTTCTCCAGCATATAAACCGATAGTTAATTTTATAAATTTAACAGTGTGTTTAGTTTTATATGTCCCCTTCCCCATTCTTAAAATTAAAAAAAAATATATCAGTGTTTAAAAAAACTAAACTACACATTGTTATATTAAAGAAAATTTAACTATAAGTTATTTTTTGTTTTATTAACGTAAATATTTAAATCTCGTAGATAATGGAAACAGTGTAAGAGGGCGTCTATTAATTACGTGAGACGATTTCTCCCTAATCTCACGTGAGATTTTTTAAAATACTTATATTTACTGTAAAAACGTTAATCTCTGCTTGATTGCGTTGGTTTATTTAAAAAAAATAATTTGCTTAACTATTTTTATTTAAGACTAGCTAAGGCTAGTATTTAAAACTACTAAGAACGTACTCCATTACAGTGAGAAAATAGCATTGTCTAAGATTAGCTTATTGTATAAGCTTGTCTAGGATAAGGTATATTTTAGTGGAGAAATATGTTTTACATATTTTAACCTAGTTTTCTAGCAATTTTACACTGTTTTTTGTGGAAAAAAACGTGATATTTGCCGAGATCCCCCTTCCCCCCACGTGAGATTAAGTGAGATTCGTCTCGCCCCCTTCCCCCGGCTTAACTGCCTTAAGTAATTATAGGACGATCCCCAAATAATGGATATTTATATTTATGAATAGTAGTTCGAGCCATAAGGCTTTATTTTTTTTTATCTAAATCACTTAGATTGTAAATAGCGCTAGATTGCAAGGTATTTAAAAAAAGTATTATATTTATTTGCACATAAGATTTGCAAAGTTTACAAAATGCAGAGATACAGTGATTGACAAAACATTGTTTTTATTTACTTCTAAAAACTAGCATTTTGGTCACAAATTTAAAACCAAATTATGAATTGGTATAAAATTCTGCAAGTCTTTCCAAACATTTATAAATAAGGTAACAAGGCATCAATGCATGCACATGCACCTTCATCTGTGAACACACAGTTATCGACCAAAGCAAAAAAAATGTGCGTTTTAGTTAAAAGGATAAATTATTATAAAATATTAAAAAAGTTTTTATAAATCTTCATATGGGACGACCTCTGGAGCTGGGCAAAATATAAATTATATAATAAAAATATTAATAATATAAATACCAATTTAATAAATATTTTTATTCTAAGAAATATTTTAATATACATCATAGCTTTTCAAAAATTTTATTGTTTTGAAATAATGATAAGTTAATTTGACGTTTTTGAATAAACTATGTTAAACCATATGCTAATGCATAATACCGAATGCTTAAGTTTAAACAACGGTAAAAAATATATTTTATTAGTTACTGTTACCGTCAATCTGCGCGGAGGTCGCATATAGCTTAAACTTTAGTTTAGGAGTCATTCTCATCAATTAACACAGTTTTTCTCAACTATTATTTGGGTGTTTTCAATTCTTTTCAAAGTTAGTTCTCAAATAACGATTATTCGGTTCGTTGCTGCCAATAACTCTAGAAAAAACTGCCATAGAAATCACGTTTCAGGGAATATATAACCCTTAATTAAAACAAGGTTATACAGAGAAAAACTTTGTTATTGACTTATCATAAAATGTATTGCTGATGTGTTATGATGTTCGTTAGCGATGACTAAGCCCATAGCTCAATATGAAGTATATGTAATGTACCCATAACAAATTAAAAACTTAAAAAGACAATTTTTTACCACTTGTAGATGAAATTTGACACAGAGGTAGATTATGAGTAAACAAAAGAGGGGGTGGAAATTTGTATGGAATTTCGTCCTTTCTGGACTATAAAAAGTATAAAAATTTGTATGTAGCAGGGATGTTGCGAATGCAGATTTTTTCACATCCGCAGATGCGGATCTTGATTTTTTAACAATATGGGTGCAGAAGTAAAATAGCAAGACCAGTAGGTATTTATATAATAATTTTATTATCTATCTAATTACTTCGTGTGAAAGTTAAAAATTGGCGCATTATATTTAATAAAAAGCAATATTGCCGCCTTCTCGGGGTCAAGTCTGTTACGCAGAGGTTCGTAAATTAAACCCGCGCTACTGAACAATTGTTCGCTTGGAACACTTAATAACCAAAATAATCATGAAGTTTATACGTTAGGCGGAACTCAACATGTAATTATTGATTTACCGTAAACAAATAATACACAATAACAAACGCGTCGGAGTCGGAAATTGTCACCGAACGACATCTTCGCTCCTATTGTTCAATGATCACATGTGGACCAGCCACTCGCCGCTCCCACCTAATTTCTTTCTTGTAGAGCAACTTGTGCGACATGCGCCTCCGCATAAAACTCTGCATACATTTATTGTAAATGCGTAAGCGGATGCGGATGATGATACAGATCTTGTTTTTTTTTTACAAGAAACTAATGCTCCAATTTTTAACTTCCACACTAAGTAACTAAATAGGTAATAAAATTATTAAATAAATACTATTCTTGCTATTTTACTTCTGCACCCATGTAGTTTCTTGTAAAAAAAACAAGATCCGCATCAACATCCGCATCCGCAACATATCTAGTCTAAATTCATGCGAAAGTTCCGAAATTGCGGATGCGAATATTCGCAACATCCCTGGTAGGCTATGAATTATGATTAAAAATGATCTGTTTTAACACTTTTGAAATAACCTCCTTGGAGGGTTAAAATGGTTGAAGGTGGAAAAAGGTAACAATAATTACCTAAAATGTCAAAACACCAAAATATTCTGTATAAATCTAGTGTTTATTTCTTCTTTTAATGGAAAAAGTGAAACATATAAAACAAAATTATTTTTATTAAAAATAGATTGTTTCAGAAATGAACCAATAAATAAGATCTCCTATTGGGAAAATGGTAATTTTGTGTTTTATTTCTTTTGTTTCAATTAAAATCATTTTTTAAATTTTTTTTAAGATCCTACGAAAAAAATATATATACAAATATGGATATGTCACTTTTTTTAAATAAGAGGGAAGACACAAATACGCATCTGTTCAGACCTGTATGTGATTACAATCGGTTGTGGTGTCATTTTAAAAAATATTATTAAACTTAGCGTAATGTAATATAACCACCCCTAGATTTGTTACGTAACTGCTTAAAGAAAATTTAAAATCGCGACAAAAAGGGTATGATATGGAAAACATTAGATAGAAAGCTATTACCAATATTGTAAAAATGTTCTATTATTTTAATTAAACAATAACTAGAATTTATAAAATAATGTGATATTTTAGAAGTCAAACCTACACGTCATTAATTTTACTTGTAAGTACATAGAATTGCATGTTAAAACATCCTAACACGCACACAATTTTTTGTCACAGGCCTATATCATTATTTTTGTCACTAACAATGCGTAAAAACTTAACACTTGCACTATAAGCTACTTCTGTATAACATCAGAAATTTTAATTTTCAAAACTTAATTTTATTTTATACTTTATATCAACATAAACATGTGAACAAGGTTAAACGTCAGTCCTAATAAATATGTGTAACACATTAATAACCAGGAGATAAACAATTGAGCTAATAGTAAATATTAAACATTTAACAGAAATTTTTACGAACACCATAATAACTGGTTAATAATTAACATAATATTTTGAAAAAAAAAATATTTATTATCATATCATTGGGGCGAAACCACTCCGTATTTAACCAAACAAAATCAAAAGTAATTTTATTAGATAAAATAGATAAAAACATGATTAAAGACATTGAATTTACTTTCACTTAAATATTAGTCATAGGAACGCAAGTTCGCTTAGATACTTGAAAATGTCTATTGAAAAGTTTTTTTTAATATATCATTTTTATGGCAGCGTTATTTCTGTCATAAACAGTATGTAGAAATTGTTTTAACTCTGAACACCACAATCTTAAACACACTAACATTTCTGTTAAGTTGTGGGAAAACTCCGAAATAAAATATTAATTAAAAGAATACATGGTGAATATGAATCAGAATTATCTAATATGCTGCTTAAAGTGATAAAGGTGCCGAATACTTCCTAGAATATTAGGAGGAAAACAAACTTATTTTTGTTGTGTCATATTTTCTAGGGTATTTTTAAATAAATAAATGAATACTACCACGTGAGGTTGTTTTACAGACTTGTATTAACCCATTAAGTACTAGCGTTCCGTATAGGGAACGCAAATCAATGCATCATAAAATGGTTAAAAATAAGAGTGTACTTGCAAAAACACTTCGTAGGTCGATATTTTTAGGTTGCTGAATATTCTGGTAACGTGTCATATTAGTGTAAACATCAAGTAAACGAAAAGAGTTCTTTAAAAGTTATTTGCTCCGTTTAGCTGTCTGGTGCATACACGAAAATGGCGCGTCGAGATGTGAAAGTACATATTTTTGGTGGTGGTCCGCGGCAGCGACCTTTGCAAAGGTCGCTGCCGCGGACCACCACCAGTGCTCACATCTAGTGATACCTGGTACCTATCTTCTCTCCTTTCTTAAACTAGTCTTGGGAGACAAGCTTTAATCTTTTCTATCGGCCTCCCTTGGCCAACTCTTGCTCTTCCAAGCCCCTACGCCATTGGGTTTCCAAAGGCTAGGAGCTACTCATTTTCCCACTACTTCTACCTGTTCTTCTACAACCCAATCCGAAGGTGGTGAGGACATCCGTGCCGAAGGGATGCGTGGCACATGAAAGATGTGTCTTTAACGAGCCCTCCAGAATACCTGGCGCCCTTCTGGAGTAAGTAGCCTTGTCCCAGTAAGCGGCTCTGCTGGGATGGACCTCCTTTCCGCACCACTCGTGGGAATCATATGGATTCAAAAAAAATAAAAAACAATCCAACTCAGATGGAGGTGGAGGAAGGTCATAAAGACCAAGCCTCACCTACGCCTGAGGTAAATCCCGCTGGACTTGAACCTGCAGGCACTAATCCTGCAGCTCAAGAAACCCAGCAAAAGCGGAAGCCCAACCTCGAGCGCAGGATGTCTGGTGCACAGCGCCGGAAACTTGCAATTGAGGCGGCCAAAGCTAGAGGCGAACCTATAAAACCCAGGAAGCCCAGGGCAAATAGGAAAACCAAAGCCAATCTGGAGGATGAGAAACCTTCAGGCAGCAAAGCCGAGTCTGGGGAACCGAACCCAAGGCAAGGCAAACGGAAGTGCTCCGCAATCAGCACACCGTCACCCTGTGCGAGACAAACCAAGAAAGGCCGGTCTGAGCATGTACAGGTAAAACCCAGTACAACAACTGGGGCAACCTTTAAACAGGCTCTTACAGGCCACAAAATGGCAGTCTCGTTGGACTAGTTCCCGGAAGGAAAACTCACCGCGGAACAGTCCAAACAGATTCAGATGGCGATGACTCGGGAGATCTTCAAGTCTCCAGCGGGGGAGGGGCCACAGTTTGCGGGTAGCTACCCGCAGGCTGGGGTACTTTTCGTAACCTGCGTAAACGATCACGCCAGGGACTGGCTAATGGACAAAGTTCCAAAAATTCAACCCTGGGAGGGGGCGACTCTTAGAGTAGGATACGCTAAGGACGTTGTGAAAACTGCCAAGGTTGTGACATTTATACCCACGGAACTCCTTGATGACAAGGAGCCGGGTAAAATCCTCCAGAATCTGGGGATCCAAAACAAGGATCTCAATACAGGTGACTGGAGGCTCATCAGCAGCCGTAGTGAGAAACAGGGCATCACCCTTGTACTTGCTATGGACGAACACGCCCTGAAGGAATTGGGCAAGAGGGGCTACCAAGCCTTTCTGGGCCTAAACCCAATCACCTTCAGAGTGACCAAAGCTCGCAAACAGGAGTCTGCAGGAACTGCGGGTGCTTCAAGCAAACCTGCAACATAACAGGGCAGCCACGGCTGTCCTATGCAGGCTCCTATCTCGTGGAGACGCGGACATAGCCCTCATACAAGAACCTTGGCTTTTTAAAGGAAAAGTTGGGGGCTTAGGCGAAGCCGGAGGTAAGTTAATATATGACTCCAACTCTGGAAATGTCAGATCCTGCATATTTATTAAGAAGGAATTACATGCCTTAAAGCTAGCTGATTTCTGTTCTAGGGACCAGGCGGCGGTAAGGCTGAAATACATCATGGAAGGTGTATGGACTGAAGCTGTCCTCGCTTCAACCTACCTTCCATATGATGCAATCGATCCACCCCCATCTGAGGAACTCCGCCAGTTGGAGCAATTCTGTAGGCGCTCTAACCTACAGCTCATTATTGGGATGGATGCCAACGCACACCACACTGCTTGGGGAAGCAGTGAAATCAACAGGAGAGGTGAGTACCTTTTATACTTTATTATTTCTGAAAATTTAGAGGTATTAAATAGGGGAAATGAACCTACTTTTGTGACTAGAGCCCGTAAAGAGGTAATCGACGTTACTTTGGCATCTCCGCGTATACGATCCCAGGTAACTCGGTGGTATGTATCTGAGGAACCGTCGCTGTCTGATCACAGGCACATCTTCCTGGCGATCTCTGCATTTCAGAGGCCAATGGGGGAGTACCGTGATCCGAGGAGCACGGACTGGGAGAAATACAAGGAAACTTTGACCATCAACTGCAGTAACGTCAAAACCAGCATTAGGAACACTACTGACATAGAGCTTGCTTCCTGTGAACTACTGGAGGCTATTACAAACTCTTATCAGAATAACTGTCCTCTAGTAAAGCAAACCGCCAGGAAAAAGTCTACCTGGTGGAATAACGAACTACTGGAGCTAAGGAAAAAACCCGCAGACTGTTCAACAGAGCGAAGAAAACGGGTGAGTGGGATGAACATCAATATGCACTCACCGAATACAATAAACGGGTCCGTAAGGCCAAACTGGATTCATGGAGGAAATACTGCCAGGAGGTTGAAAATACCAGCACGGCAGCCAGACTCCAAAAAATCCTGTCAAAAGATCCGGTCAATCCTGTTGGCACTCTAAAAAAACCAGATGGAACCTTCTCTGAAACTGGCAGGGAAACATTGGAGATTTTGCTCCAAACACATCTACCAGGATCAAGAGAAACTCAACTTAATGAGACCTACCCAGACGTCAATGTTCCAAATATTCGGCCCACAAGAAGCGACTGGGAAGTAGCAAAGGAAGTCATAACCTACGAAAAAATCGAGTGGGCAATTGAATCATTTGAAGCCTACAAAGCACCTGGACCTGATGGGATAATCCCAGCACTACTACAGCAGGGAAAGCAAACCCTAGTTCCACTGCTTTGCAAACTCTTCCGTGCAAGCCTAGCTACGAGCTATTTGCCAAATGCATGGAAGCAGACTAAAATGGTCTTCATTCCAAAGCCGGGTAAGGACTGCTCCCAGGCAAAGGGACTTAGACCAATTACATTGTCGTCTTTTATGATAAAAACAATGGAAAAACTGATCGACAGGTATGTCAGGGAAAACTCTCTTACAGAGAGGCCACTCCACAAAAACCAACATGCCTATCAATCAGAAAAATCATGCGAATCTGCTCATCATCAATTGGTGACCAGATTAGAACTCGCACTAATCAACAAGGAAATCGCACTTGCTGCATTTCTTGACATTGAGGGAGCTTTTGATCGAACCTCCTTCAACTCAATGGCCGCGGCTCTTGCCAGACATAATGTTAACGACACCATTTGTAGGTGGATAAACAACATGTTACTTGGCAGACGAGCGCAAGCAACGTTATTCAGCGAAACAATGGAGGTGTCAGTGGTCAAAGGATGCCCACAGGGAGGGGTTCTATCCCCACTACTGTGGGATATGGTTGTTGACAAACTCCTGGTGGAACTGAATAATAATGGCTTCTATACCCAGGGGTATGCGGATGACATCACTATACTTGTCGTGGGGAAGCATAACAAAACAACCTCGGAGCTTATGCAAAGGGCACTGAGAATTGTGGAGGGATGGTGCAACGAGGAAAACCTTACTGTTAATCCTGGCAAAACTGCGCTAATACCCTTCACTAGACGAAGGAAGCTGGATGATTTAATATCTCCTCACTTCTTCGGTACCACACTCGGCTATGTCCAGGAGGTAAAGTATCTTGGATTAACTCTGGACTCTAAGTTAACCTGAATCCACATATGCAGAATGTGATTAATAAGGGCAAAATGGCTCTAATGGCTACCAAAAGAGCTGTGGGGAAGAATTGGGGATTTCAGCCACGCATAGTGCACTGGTTGTACACTGCTGTGGTAAGACCCATGATAACCTACGGTTCAACTATCTGGTGGCCAAAAATAGAACAGAGAAAAGCAGAGCTGGAGTTATCCAAACTCCAGCGACTAGCATGTCTCTGTATAACGGAAGCTATTAGAAGCACTCCAACTTCAGCCATGGAAACCTTACTAAGCCTCCCCCCTCTTGGTATAATTATTAAGGCGGAGGCGAGGATTGGGGCATACAGGCTGAAATGCAACGGCAACTGGTGCTCTGGGCCTGCCCTAGGACACACCAGAATAACGAGCAGTATCACAAACCCAATATTTGAGATGAGCAGTGATACAATGCCAAAACGGATAAATACACACAGACCATACAAAACCCAGCTTACCTGGGGCGGTAGTGAGCGATCTCCTGGTCAGTCTCGGAATTTCGTTTAGTATACCGATGGATCCAAGACTGACAATGGAGCCGGCGCAGGAATACATGGTATGACCCCTAGGTTTAATGCTTATGCTTCCCTGGGGAAATATGCCACTATTTTCCAGGCGGAAATATATGCCATTGAACTTTGTCTGCGAGAGAACTTGAGGAGGAGATATAAGGGCAGGGACATTACTATCTTCTCTGATAGTCAAGAGGCCATAAAAGCTTTGGCATCTCAACAAGTCAACTCAAGGTTGGTTTGGAACTGTCTGCAATGCCTCCTAAACCTGGCTAACCACAACAAAGTTACACTTTCCTGGGTGCCAGGACACAGGGGAATACAGGGCAATGAAAATGCAGACTCCCTGGCCAGGCGAGGCTCCGCAGCAATGTTTGTGGGTCCTGAACCTGTTTTTGGAATACCAAAAGCCTCGGTTCGTGGCTACATGACTCGGTGGATTCAAACACAACATCAGTCATACTGGAACCACATTCCAAGGCAAAATCACAGTAAATCAATGTTGGACTCACCATCGAAAGCATTGACAAGTGAACTACTAAAACTAAATAGGAATCAGATTAGAATAGTGACAGGATTAATAACCGGACACTGCACCCTAAGAAAACATATGCACACTATGGGCATCTATAGAGAAGAACCCATTTGCAGACTATGTGACGAAGAGGAAGAGACAGCCTCTCACATCATATATGAGTGCCCTGCACTTACATACTGGAGAACAAATCAAAACCTCATGGTGGACACTAACCACCAGGAGGCTGGAGACCAGAAAAGAACAGTAAAAGGGCTACTACACCTGTCTAAGGTGTCAAACCTTTTAACTGAAACAAATACACAAGAGATACAACAAGCCCTGTAGGCTGCAGTGTCGAGGCGGACAAAACCTCAACTTGTGTATTTAGTTTATCAATCAATCAATCAATCAACATATTTTTATAAGTTTAGGAATATCTAGACTAAAACTAATACTATATTAATAAATTTTAATGTACTTAACTTTGAGTTTCATTGAAAAAATCATTTATTATGCCTTTATATTTCTTATTTCTGCATTTTTTTCTGCCTTTCCTTATATGGAACGCTAGTCTCTTAGCATACATAAAAATCTGTATGTTTATTTTTAGGTTAACGGTGCAGCAGGTTGCTGATATGTTTGAAACTGAAAAGTTTTGGCTGGAAATGGATACTAACGAGCATGTGCAATCAGTGTACATTGAACCTCCGGAAAACAGAATGTTATCAGACGAAGATTCCGCAGATGAAGATTCAGGTGTCTTATTGATAATTTATCCGGAAAACAACTACTAGCCAATGCTAAAGTAGTAATGGATAGTGGCAGAAGATTGGGAAGCTTTGATGTTTTGGATGAAGGCGAATTATATTCCAGACGATGTGCCACTTTCGTCACTCGTTAAGAAAAGCGAAATTTTGAAGTTTACCAAGGCTCAATACCAAACTCTAATGCTGCACATCAAAAAGAATTTGGAAAAGCTACGGCACCCTTGCTGCAACCTATTGAAGAATGGCCCGACGAAAAAAAGCATTACCGTATCGATTGTATTTTGACAATTTATTTACAAGCATTGGATTTTAGGAGAAAAATTGCACAAACTTACCTAAAAAAATTTCAAAGTTTGCCAAAATCAGGTGGAAGACCCAGCTATTATTCAAAAGATTCCAGAATCTCCCCAGATATTCGGCTTGATGAAAAAAATCATTTGGTGGAATATATCCCCAACAACAAACGCCGACGATGCTCCGGACAAAACCATAGAGGCAGTTCTGTGCGCACACAGTGTCGCAAATGTGACGTAGGACTATGTATTGAGTGATTCGTTGATTTTCATACTAAATGAAATAAAAAAAAACTTTTATAAATTTAATGATTTAAATAAATGTTTGATTATCTTTTTAAAAATTATTTTTATATTAGTAATTTTACGAACCCTAAAAGACTAGCGTTCCATATATGGAACGGCCGCCGTCTTGGAAATAATAAGATAACATTGTACAAATTGACCTAAAACGTATTTTTATTGCTAAGTAGAATATTAAAATATAATTTACTCCTTAATATTCCGAATATAAACAACTCAGTCCTTAATGGGTTAAAACACTTTATTTGTCCCAAACCGTCCACTTGATTGTTCTATGAATGATTGAAATTATTGGTAACAAAGAAAACTGATCATTTAAACTAGGTTCATTTAGGAGAAACTTCCAGCTGAGCGATACCAGAAGTGACAAAATTGTCATGCAATGTGGTAAAATTATTGGATTGTTTAGAAAAGTAATTTACAATAAGCTTTCTTCATAAGATAAATTTTAAACGTGTCCAGGATGAGTTAGTGAACACAGTGAGATTAGAACATCGAACATGTTGACAGAGATATTTGTGGCCCAATTTTTGTCCCAAATTTCGATTTTCGTTGGGGTTCACGTGGCTTGAAAATGATGTATATATTTATGGTTTAGGTAACAAATGTATTACAAAGGTTAAAGATTTTTTCGACCATAAACTTCAAAATAAAGGTATAAAAAATAACATATACCGCCCCCAAATACTGTGTTAACTTTTTCCTGTTCTTAATTTTGTACATAAGGTATTTTGACAATTTTTAAAATGGGTCTTATTATTCCAGATCTGGTCTTGTATGGACTACTTTTACGTTCCCATCACGTTCCTTGTTAATTTCTGTAATTCTACCCATAAGGGATTGTATAGGATCCGGTACTTCTTTAACATAAACCATATCATTTACTTATAAATTTGAAAATTTTAATGTTCCATGTGATGCGCTGCTGTATGCTTGTTAAATATTCTACTGACCATCGTTTCCATATATTCACATCCAGCAAAAACCTATTGTTAAAAAACGTATAAATTTTGTGTAATTCGTAAGAAGTAGCCATAAAAGTTCGCGCGTTATTACTATATAAATTAGAGCAACTGCCTCAACGACTAATAAACCTTGGTTATGCCGCCATGTATATTTGGTTTAATCCTTTACCAATTCTATATGAATTGCGTCTGTTGAAAAACAAATAAATATCATTACATATCCCTTGAAATCACATTTACTCTTTTTATATTTTCTTAAAAGCACTTGTCCTGCAAAATCCAAACCACTATTTAAAAAAGCTCTAGAAGGTGTGATCCAGTCTTCAGGTAAATCACCAATTATTTGCATATTATTAATGTTTCAAATTTTAAAACATTTATCACATTGGTAAATAATTTTCCGAGTCATGTATCTTGATTTTAAAGGTCAATAATTTATTTTAATTTAAGCTAATAATGCTTCTTTGCCTTCTAAAGTCGGAACTATACTACCATTGTAATGATGAACTTGTTATTGAAAGTTATTTCGAAAAGTTTTTAATAATGCAAAAAAAATATATATAATAGGTATAATGAAAAATCGCAAATCGCAGCTGATAATTTTGAATAACTTGGCTTTTTTTCAACTGGAAATGGAATAGGTCCAAAACGAAATCGCACTTCAAATTGAGAATGTAATACAGCGACCCGCAGATGCAACAAAATTGAGCCCAACAACGATCCCAAATATAAAGAAGAATTGGATAAAATCAAACCAGGATTACGCTTCCAGTATGCCTTTCAAGCAAAAGACAGGAAAAACCAAAATTACAACATATTTGAAAAATATAATTCGGGACAAAATTTATTCTATGTACGCCAGAAAAGAATATGTAAGAAACATTGGCAACAATAAGACAAAAGTTCAGGAAAGGAATTAAATATTTTTGAGTTTTCCTTCAACTCATTAAGAAGATGGATTAAAGAAAGATGGAAAATATCAAATAATAGAAAATGTTTGATGGACTTGCCAGATATTGTTCATGAAAGAATCCATTTTTTAAGTCAGTATATCAAAAACAGAAATTTAGGTCCGGAAGGCTTTCCTTAGGTTTTCATTGAGGAGACGCGGATCTTTAGCAAGGGATCATTTCGAAGTAGCTGGCAAGATACCACCAAGCACACAGATTCAAGATATTGCTGTAAAAGGAGAGTGACTGCTAAAATATCATTTAAACATTTGCCATAAACATATTTACAACTTGCATGGAAAGCTACTCTAATTCTAGTAGTTGCTGACTCTTTAAAAAATGCATGATGTGGTACAACAGCCATTTTCCAAATTGGTACTTGTAATGTCAAATTCAGTAACTAACTCCATATGCCCCAATTTTTTATACTCATTAATAAACCCTTTTTTTTTCCATTAAAAATTTTAACTCCGAGTAACATATCAATAAGCTGAGAATCATCGAAATAATCTGCAGGCAAAATGTTAGCAGGAATAAGCAATTTATTTATATTAATATAATAAGAATGATCTAAAGATGAAATAGTAACTTCCTCAGATCTTTTTATACTGTTGCTCGGACTATTTACACCCTTTACCTGCACACGAAAACTATACTTCGCTAGATTTAACTTAGTAACAAAAAATTCAGTGATAAAATTACATTGTGAACATTGATCCAGTAACGCTCTGCATTTATGTCAATTATTTATTGAATCTTTAACAAAAAATATTACCGTTGGAAGTACAATTTCCTTGTTTTGTGCTAAGTAAGTTATAATATTACAATTCAAATTGTTGGATTTTCGACGTTCATTATTTGTCAGAAGTTAATTACTAAAACTATTAAAATGTAATAATGAACTGTGTTTTTTTATAAAATGTTTTACAAGTTTTTGCCCTTCATTTTGCAATATTGCATTTTGAGTTTAAACAGTTAAAACATAAGCCCAGAGATTTAATTGTTTGTATACGATTATTAACATTACACCCTAAAAAAGTTTGACATTGATAGACTATGATTTTTTTGAATTTTACAAATTGCCAAATCTTTTGCTTATCAGTAGCTATTTCACTGGAAAAATGAGTATTTCTTTTATTTCATGTTCTGTTGTATATATAATAATAATATCCAAATAATGTAATTCCAAAAATTCAACAAAAAAAAAACATTGTGGGTAAAGTATTTTTAAGAAGTTGAATCTTCCAATCACGTCTAGTTTGAAAATCAAGCCAATAATAAACATTATAATGCTGTCTCATGATTCCGTTTAACTTGCAGATTTTTTAGACTTTAAATGTTGGTTTGTGTTTATTACTATTGAGCATAATATCTTACCAGTCATTTTATTGACAGATAAAACTTGTAACAATTTTGATATGTGGTCATTGATAATAAAAGGTGGGTCGTTCCATCGGATATCATCCAAGGGTGGTTGCTTGACCATTTTAAATATTTTTTATTTTTTAATATGTTGATCCTACATACCAACTAATAACAAAATGGTGTTTGAAAATTTTTTATATGCCTTCATTTACCTTCAGCAGCTGCGTTTCCTAGATGGCGGTGACTCAATTTCATCAAAATCATCGTTTGCGGAAAGTCTTATATCCCTTGAACCATATGAGATAGACCAATAAAATAAAATCCCTTTTGTACATCTTTAAATGGACTATTACTCTATTTCAAATGATTGGGAAGGTACGTTTTAGGAAGTAGGTAAAATAAATCTAAAAAATGTAACAAAAAAGTGAAAATCGTCATTTTTAAGATTTTTTTTAAGTATGAAGGGGATGTTTCTGAGAGTTCAATTTTTTTACTTTTGTTTCTACATGTCTGGACTGTTTGTATACAAAATATTAAACTTCAGAAGACTACCCTTTCCAATATATTAAATTTTGAAATTTCCGAAAAATTCAAAGTTTGGAGGTTAATATCTCAGATGGGGGACCTCCATAAAATCTGAAACTTTCATAAATTAAAGTCTCTTTTGATACCTTTTGAATAAACAAACTTCTTTTCTTTAGACTTTTTTAATGTAAACTGTATAAATTTTCAAAAATCGCAGAAAAGCTGTTATATTGCACGTTTCTTAATAGTTGTTAGAAGCGAAAAACTGTATCATGTACAATATTTTTACTTAAGAGCTACTTCAAACATAATTTAAAAAAAATTTTGATTAATATTTACATAAATAAGCCTCAAAAAAACATGTTAAACTTTTTTTATACCTTGGGTACAAACACCCAATTCAACTTTTAAAAGGTACTTATATAGCCAAGTAAGAATTTTCCAATATTTTTTTATAATTATTATTTTATAGCACTGTTTAAATTCCCAATAATTAATTTGGTGTTGGAATTCATTTTAGATAGATCTTATCATGCATTACTCTTTTTTGGAAATTTGCTGAGACTCATGTCTTAGCCTGTTGCCTGCAGTAACATGAAAGCTTCAGATAGAAACAAGCATTACTTTGTCTAGCTTAGTTTATTGTGAACTGTGAACCCCCTCCCAAAGTTATGAGAACCCACATTTTTGACACATGACCACGTTTTACCAAAAACTTCCCATATTTGATGACATTTAAACCATGTTTTTGACTTTATTTATTACCAAAAAAAACTGTAATAATGTTATATTTTTATTGATAAATGTCATACATTTGCCTATAAGAAACTAAGAGTAACGCAGAACAACTAAAACATTTAAATTATTTAATTAATAGAAAAAAATACATTCAACACTTAAAACCAAACTTCTTATGAACAGTGTACATTATTACCAATAATTTGGCTCTAAGTGTATTTTTTTAAGTACACAACACAACATACTAAATTTGTACTTAGTATTTTAAGCAAAAAATCAAAAAAAAAATATTAAGATTTACTTAAAAGAAATTTTTTATCACTAAAATCAAAACTAAAAACTAGTTCTCCTCTTCTAGAGGGTGTCGGTTCAGGCAATACACATTTAATTTCAGGCACTGGAACCAATGACATGTCTTCTGGCTCCGGCCAAACAAAAATGCCTGCATCAAGATTTTTTTTCTTTAGAAACTTGACAAAGTACGACAGTTCATGATTTTCATTTTCTGTTGACACGATTTGACCCACAAAATGTTTAATGTCTTTTTTACCTTCAAACTGGACTACTACCCATGAGCCAATTTTAGTGGAAGTTGTTAGGTCTTTTTCTGAAATACATTTATGAGCAGAACTTTTATTTACTGCACAAGATTTGACAATAGAGCTCTTTGTGGTTTGTGGAAAAATATATGTTTCTTGTACCGTCAACATATTTGTAGAAGAATCATCAGTAGCAGTGTTTGGAAAATCATAATAGCCATGACCAGTTGAGAAATGAGAGCAAACTGTTTCTAAGGGACATACTGTACAGCTAAACTGTCTTGTGAAGAGTTTGTTGGGATGGCTAGAACTCCAAGTAATTTGGAGTATTTTTGAAGTATTTGGGATTGCCTTCAGTACCTTTGGTACTAATAAATCAACTTCATTTATATCTGATTCCGTGACTGTGTAAAGCCTTATATTCGTCCTGTAAAGCACTTTGATAACAAATGTGGGGTAATCTGGAATATCTTCCCCATGAGCTACAATAGAATCGGCGGTTCTTTTTATAACCGCACCAACCACCATCCACTGCTCCTTTACCATGTCCGGATTCTGAAAAATTCCAGGTTGCCCCTTTAATACCCAAATCATATACCAAATAATGTGTAAATAAGTAAAAATTAATCTTATTTGTGTACTGATTTACAGGCCCATCACTTAAAACATGTAATTCCTTTATTGATATAAAGGCAGAGTTGTATCATAGATTTTTTTAAGTGGGCATATATTGCTGTAGCATCATGGCGCAAGCATTCAGATACAGAGCAGAAAGAAATTGTTTTGTTAGCTTCAGAATCATTACAGTAATAAAGAACACAAGTATGTAATGAAAGTTGCTGTCTTGATGCTCCAAAATGAACTGATTGTGCTTCGGACGCGTATTTGCATTGAAAATTTTCAGAGAAATCGATGTGAAGCAATGCTTCTCCCGGTTTTAATTTTTTTTAAGGTAATCTATTGATTGATATTGCTGCCATATGGTAAATGTGTGACATAAAAACTTTGGCAGCATTTCAGTAAACTTAATAATTAAATTTCTTTTAGTGGACTCTACTAAATCTTTTACTGTTCTTTTAACAAATTTCTTCTTACCCTTAATCATTCGACTCTCTGATTTGGTCATCTACTGCTTGAATGGTATTTGTTCCGAATTGTTAAGTGTTTCAAATTTTAAAGTTTTGTCTACACATGCTGTATGTTGAGCATACTACCGCTGCTTGAATCGCTTCAATCGATTTTTCTTGAATTATATTAAGCTGTCTTAGCTTATCAGTAATCAAATTAAAATTTTTATGTAAAACGCAAAGACACGTGTCCCTCCCAGTGACCTTGGGTTTAACAATCCAGAAAGGGCGCAGTCTAGTGAATGTTGTGTAGCTTATTTTTCTTTCTGCTTGGCTGTTGTACTTTTCGTGTAAGTTTTCTAATGTGTCGCACAAGTATCGCTTTTGCTTCTTTTTGCCATTCTTTGTGATGGTATCTTTCTTACCTGGACACATTTTACTATTTTCGTCTCTTTCTAAAAACATACATACATCAATTCTATGTCTTTTCAACAAAGCTTGTGGGGGAGAGTGCCTCTGAAGTATCATCTGTTTTCTTCTCATTTGCTCAAATCTATGTATTTTCACACCCAAAGAATTATTTTTTTTTCTTCATGTCTTCTATTGTTTGTTTTTGTTGTCTTATGAGTAGATCCTTTGCTGTCCTGTTTTTTCTAGTCAATTTTATTCCCGCTTCTCTCTGCCTGCTTACAGAGCTACTTCTAGTTGATGTTGAAGACAAGTCGCCGCTATTGTCTGTAAGATTATCTTTTCTACTCGGACCAGCCACTGACAAATCATATCTACTATTCAGACCATCTACCTCAGACATGCTACTATTACAGGTTGGTGGACTATCCTCCCTAATTCGTCGCAAAAATAGATCGTTTGCCTTTTTTTTCAATCGTAATTTTCGTTGTGCCTCAGCCCAATACTTGCGTCTCGCTCTTTGCTGTCTTGGTGTTAAATCATGAATTGTCTGGTTTTTGTTTTCTGCCTTCCTTTTATCTCCCCTTTGCTTTTCTTTTTGTATATGTTCTGCATATCTTAGGGGGTCCTGTTTAATTCGCTCACGTCTTTTTTTCTCTGCTTCTTTTTTCTTGATTTTTTTTGCTCATCAGTCATTCTTTTCTTTCGTTCTTTGCCCATCTATAAAAAACAAACAAACCATTATCAACAGTATAATAGAGTTCTACGATAGAGCTATATTTTTTTGGTAGAGTATAACAAGAAAATTTTAAGTAACGTCGTTTATCAACTTCACAAACTTAATTAATAATTGAAAAGTATTTATAAATTAAATAACAATTATTTTAAAACAAACTAATCTAGTATAGCAATAAAAATGTCAAAAACGTGCTTACCAGTCAAAAACGTGTCTTCAAAATTCCACGTTTTAGACATTTTTTTAAGGCACGTTTTTGACATTTTTCGGCCATGCCGGCAAAACATAACCTATACGCAATTATGTTTACCTAAAAGTTTTAAGGTAGTATTTTTACCCTATTTTCTACCAGATATACAAAAATAAGCTAAAAAACGTGTGCCCTGATTTACTGCGTTTGGCATGTTTTTGATGGGTTATGCTTTACCATTTTTCAAAAAAGAAATAAAATAAATCCTACCTTTTTACAAAAACTGCTGTAGACCCATTTAACACTAAAACACAAGTGGCCGTTCGGTTCCCTTTGATAGTTCAGTGCTGCCAACTCAATTATTTTAATCAGACACAGTGAAAAAGGCTCGAATGCATGTACCCACGTTTTTGACACAAAATTTTCTTACACAACAAAGTGCCTTACAAAAATTTTATTATTGGTCAGATCATACTGAAATTTTACAGACATTTAGATTAAATGTCCATATAACGAAAAAAAAGTTCAGAAAGGAAATATTTTGCATAAAAAGAAAATAGACAAGGTCTCACTTGAAAAACACGATTTCTTACATGCCACGTTCCATGACATTTTGACTGAAATTAATTTGTATTTATTGTTCAGCTACAGCTGCAGCTACTAAATTAAGTTGCCCAAAAAGAGACCATAAAAATACATTAAATAACATTTAAAAATAATCTAAAAAACTGAACAGATGCCAGAAAATTACCTCTTCCTTGTTTTGAAAATGACCCTTATACACTTTACATTAAAAAAGTCTAAAGAAAAGAAGTTTGTTTATTCAAAAGGTATTAAAAGAGACTTTAATTTTTGAGAGTTTCAGATTTTATGGAGGTCCCCTATCTGAGATATTAAACTCCAAACTTTGAATTATTCGGAAATTTCAAAATTTAATATATTGAAAGGGTAGTCTTCTGAAGTTTAATATTTTAGATACAAATACTCCAGACATGTAGAAGCAAAAATAAAAAATTGAACTCTCAGAAACATCCCCTTCATACTTAAAAAAAAAACTTAATAATGACCATTTTCACTTTTTTTGTTACATTTTTTAGATTTATTTTACCTACTTCCTAAAAAGTACCCTTCTAATCATTTGATATAGAGTGATAGTCCATTTAAAGATGTACAACAGGGATTTTATTTTATTGGTCTATCTCATATGGTTCAAGGGATATAAGACTTTTCGCAAACGACGATTTTGATTAAATTGAGTCACCGCGAGCTTGGAAACGCAGCTGCTGAAGGTAAACGAAGGCATATAAAAATTTTCAAACACCATTTTGTAATTAGTTGGTATGTAAAATCAACATATTAAAAAATAAAAAATATTAAAAATGGTCAAGCAACAAATTTAATTTTTTTTTTGATGATTTCCGAAGGACTCAGGTTTGTTTTCATATTTTTTTAGGCAATAATTGCCAAGTGGATATACAGCTATCGACGTTTATAGTAAAAGCAGTAATAACTTGTTAAATTTGCTTTTAAGTAACAAAACTATTAAACAGATAATATTTTATTATTATTTTAAACTAAAGTTGTAAATATTTCTTTAATATAAGTAATTCGGTATACTTTCTAGGAAATTTTGGAAGGTTAATAGCTGGCAAATTACCATTTAGTGCGTAACTTAATAAATTTATTGAGGCAAAATGTGCCAAATTTGAATTTATTTGCTGTTTATTAATACTTTTTCTAATACTTTAAACTAACTTTAGCTTTTTTTTAAATGTACTTATGTTAATATTTTTGACCATACTCTAGATGGACTTACAAAAATATGTAAGCAAATCTAATTATTATTAAATATTTTAAAAAATAAAAATTTAAAGAGGTGGAATATCTTGGTTCCATGCTAAGCGCCATGTCCATGAACTCAGCAATTATGTTATTGCATAGGTGAGAAATAGTTATTAAGGTATCAAGGGTATTATACTCGGTATTATAAGGATAATAACGCTTGAGGTCGATGGTTTGTTTCCCGAGGGCCTTTGGCCCGAGGGATATAGGTTAACCGAAAGCGTTATTATTTTTAATACCCGTGGTGCCTTCAACGTTTAATGTCCTACTAAATATTCTTTATATGAATTCTTTGAATTAATTTTAAATGTATTAGTTTAAACCAAATCAAGTACTAGCATTTACCTGAAAAAATTGTCAAAACGTAATTGTGGTAACCATGGTTATAAGTTATTTGTCAATAAGACAGCACATAAAAAATAATTTTGCAATTGAGGCATAAAAATGTCCGAAGTAGTGGAAAATACCCATCTCCCCCAAGATATTTTAGTGAAAGCTGCT
Source organism: Listronotus oregonensis (assembly GCA_019359885.1). Classification (NCBI taxonomy): domain Eukaryota; kingdom Metazoa; phylum Arthropoda; class Insecta; order Coleoptera; family Curculionidae; genus Listronotus; species Listronotus oregonensis. Next base: position 29,417 of record JAHBCN010008178.1, read on the forward strand.
AAAGCTGAGCATGCGCTTGTGCCAGAAAAAACTAGGCGGATTTACGAGAAAGAATATTTCCATTTTGAGGCCTGGCTGACGGAACACTGCGTGGACCGTGTGGACGAAACCGTTTTGATGGCTAATTTTCAAGATTTGTCAGAGTCATATTCTCCAAATTCCCTTTGGACAAAGTTTTCAATGCTACGTAAAGAATTAATAGTTCATAAGAAGATAAGAAGTAATGAAAAGTTGATTTCTCTGCAACAGTTCCTAAAGCAACTTGGGAGAAATTATCAGCCTAAAAAGTCGAAGGTTCTGACTCGCGAACAAGTTATAACTTTTTTGAAAGAAGCGCCGACTGAAAAATATTGGGCAGATAAAGTTGCATTAGTGATAGGTGTATTCGGAGCTTGTAGAAGAGACGAGCTTGTGAAAATGAAGTTTTCCCAAGTGCGTGATATGGATCAGCATATATTTATTGACATTCCATTAATAAAAATGGGCAAGCAAAGAGCTTTTTGGTTATTGATGACAGTGAAATGTGCGCAACAAAGTTAGGTAATTGTCTCGAAAGTTGCCTCCTCTCCGATTTTGACCAAATTTGGTATACGGGGGTTTTTTGTGGCGCTGATTACGAATCTGAAAAAATATTTTTTCGGCAACGTTTCGTTTTCGAGATATTCATCATCAAAGTTGAAAATCAAACTAACCTTATTTTCACTATATTCCCCCTTCTTTTTGTACACAATTCTTGATTTTTATATAAAGTGGCACACAATATTTTATAAACACCCTTTAAAAACTTATATTTTTATTTATTTTACACCTTTTTTCCATTAAATTGCGAAGCTTTACTTTCAAGCGGGCGGCCTTGATTTCCTAGTGTATACATGGTTGCGGCCACGATCCGAAGTATGAAAGTGGAGTTTTGCAATAAATGGAAAATGTAAGAATAAAACATTTAAAGGTTCTTAAAATATTATGTGCCAATTTAGTGTAAAAATCAAGAATTCTGTACAAAAGAAGGGAATAGTGTAAATAAGGTTAGTTTGATTTTCAACTTTGATGATGAATATCTCGAAAACGAAACGTTGCCGAAAAAATATTTTTACAGATTCGTAATCAGAGCCCCAAAAAACCCCCGTATACCAAATTTGGTCAAAATCGGAGAGGAGGCAACTTTCGAGACATTTACCCAAAGTTAATTCGGGACTATATGTCTTTGCAACCTAAAAGTGCACCTATTGATAGGTTTTTTTGTGCTATTGTGATGAACGATGTACTGTGCAGCCTATAGGTAAAAATACATTTGGAAATATACCCTTTAAGATTGCTACATATTTGGGTTTACCTGATGCTAAGGCGTACACACGTCATTGTTTAAGACGTACAGTGGCAACAATTCATTCTGATGCGGGAGGTAGTTCCAAGAGCTTAATGAAGTTAGGAGGCTGGAAGAGTTCTTCGGTAGCACGAGGGTACGTGGATGATAGTGAAAGCTCCAAATTAGCTAATGCTTTCCTTGTATGTAGTTGGGAAAGGTATTACTTCAAGTAACACAGCAACTGCGGTGGGGTATGGAAATGTGGAATTTTCCGGTCAGTTTGAAAATTGTACCTTTTACTTTAAAAAATAATTTTTATTATGATAAGTATATTGTGTAAGTATGTTTGTATTTTCATAATAAATGCTTAAATGAAGATAATTTATTGTTTATTTATTGGTAAATTTGTAGGCCCTAGGTAACGGCTCAGGGTAATATTTCGTATTTAACTGACTTTGACATAATATTATTATTTGTCAGATAATATACCAGTCGGACACTAAAATATTTAAGAGTATTTTCTATTATTTAAAATGTATATAAATACTTTTATTGTTGATTATGCAATGTTTCTAATAGTTTAATAGTTTCTTATTGTTATGCACTGCTGGGTTTTTGTATATATCACGAAGTAATAAGGAAGAAAATTATATATAAAAAATTAAAAAGGCATTTAATTTTAGGTAATTGTCTCGAAAGTTGCCTTCTCTCCGATTTTGACCAAATTTGGTATACGGGGGTTTTTTGGGGCTCTGATTACGAATCTGAAAAAATATTTTTTCGGCAACGTTTCGTTTTCGAGATATTCATCATCAAAGTTGAAAATCAAACTAACCTTATTTACACTATTCCTCCTTCTTTTTGCACAGAATTCTTGATTTTTACACTAAATTGGCACATAATATTTAAAAAACACCTTTTAAAAACTTGTTTTTATATCTATTTTACACCTTTTTTCCATTTAATTGCAAACCTCCACTTTCACATGTCGGATCGTGGCCGCAACCATGTATACACTAGGGAATCATGGCCGCCCCGCTTGAAAGTGAAGCTTCGCAATTTATTGGAAAAAAGGTGTAAAATAAATAAAAATATAAGGTTTTAAAGGGTGTATATAAAATATTGTGTGCCACTTTATATAAAAATCAAGAATTGTGTACAAAAAGAAGAGGGAATATAGTGAAAATAAGGTTAGTTTGATATTCAACTTTGATGATGAATATTTCGAAAACGAAACGTTGCCGAAAAAATATTTTTTCAGATTCGTAATCAGCGCCCCAAAAAACCCCCGTATACCAAATTTGGTCAAAATCGGAGAGGAGGCAACTTTCGAGACAATTACCTAATTTTAATCCTTTTAGTTACAGTTTATGTAATTCATATTATCTTGTTACTTTTAGTGGTTAGTTTAATAATAAACATGCAGTAAAACTTAGGTACTTAACTAGAATAATTCAAATATTTTTCAAAATGAGAAATCATATATTTTTTAGCTATAAATATATACCAAACAAATAAAAATAATGTAATAAATATTTGATAGTTACACTTTCTTTAGGTACAGAAGATACATAAAGTATTTTTATTGTTATTATTACAGAAAATAAATTTGTAACAATACCGTGATTGATTTCTCATTCTGAGTCCAACCTACTTAGTCACTCAGCAAAAAAAAAAAATAAAGCAAAATAATATACCGTAGGCCAATAAGAAGGTGGAAGTGATAGGTTGTCAACATCTTGAATAATTACTGATGGGATGGGTAGAGTCCCACCGAGGCTTGAATTGGCAGCATACATCAGTAGGTATATTTTAAATGAAGACAAAAGTGCATGGAAGAATAAAAAATAATAACTAATTAATAAAATCAACAGCTTCACTTACTGCCCCTACATAGAATTGTGCTGGTCTATATGTAGCCTTACGCAGACCCTGATACCCATGTTCCAATTCTGTATACGACATGACACAATTGAAACATGCCTAGGTATACAAAAAATACTAGAAGAGGTATTTTGGCTTCTTGGAGATTAAAAAACCTTTTCTTCAATTTTTTAAAAACTAAAATAAAAATAAAACCATATTGAGCAGGTCAAATATTATTGATTAACGTACTTTACAATCACTAAAAACAATTAAACAAGCAGCAAAATAACACAAGCTTATTGGAGGCTTTAATTTTCTGTCTTAAAAGTTTAAAAAATCGGTAATTTTACCTATTAATGCCACATTATTTGTAATCACATTGTAATTTTCACATTTGTTTTGTAATATTTCAATATTTTTATTAATAAATGTCAAAAGTCACTGGGAACTGGGAACTGTCAAATATCAGATGACAAAAAAATCAATTTCAAGCGAATAACCAAATGTGTTTTGGTTTTAACCGCAGTTATCCGGGGTTTTAAATTACAGAGTCTGTTATGGCGTCATACTCGTGAAACGCTAAAGCATATAGTTCATATATTGTGAAATGCGATTTACGAATTACGAATTCGCAAAATTTTTCCGGCGGTTTTTTTAGTATTTCATAGCGCTGCGATTTTTCTAGGGATTTTGTGCTGGAACTGTTGGCAAGATGCAAGATGGAAGTATTGATAACAGTTGCGGCTCGTCCTTACGTTTGCAGGTTTGCGCAACCCCCAAAAAAGGTATAAAATAAAATATAAAAATTATATATATTAATCATTACACAGTTACAGATTTTTTAAAAATTTAATTTAAATAACAGCCAAATTATTAAAAAAACTTGACTGCTTTTGCTAAAATATCATTAATTTAATCGCGCGTCGCATCTTCGAAGCCGATGCCGATGCGATGGTTGCAATCAAAATGCAAATCCAATTGGATTCATTACGAGTACGCGTAAGTATTTGGAGTTGCCTATCTTGGCACTGGGCGCTGAATTTAGTCTCATAAGCGGCATGCGGTTTGCAATCCCAGTGCAAACCTTTATTTATCTCGCAGGCTGATTTACGATTTATTGAAGTATAATTTGCTATTTTTTTTTATCTTGGGACAGTCCACGAAGGCTGATGCCTAAGTACTAACCTACCGTGAGTGTCTTCAGTGTGGTGAGAGGAGTTTGTTTACACGGGACTTAAATTTTTGGAGATTGGGAGGAAAAGGAAAAACTTCTGCGGGCAGCAGGTTCCATAGTCTTGACACTTTGGGAATAAAGAAACGAAGAAAGCGGGAAGTTCGGGGCCTCTCTAACTGAACTGTAAAAGGATGCATAAAAGTTGCACTACGTGTTGCTCTGTTGGGAGCTGCCAGAGAAGGAATTATACTGGCCAATTCCTCTGAGCAGAAGCCGTGAAAATACCTATAGAAGAGCGACAGATCCCCTACAGCTCGACGATGGGCAAGAAGAGGAAGCCTTTCTGTGAGCGTTGGATCATTAATAAGACGAACGGCTCTTTTTTGAATGGAGTCCAGAATGCTAAGTGTTGTAGGGGACGCCATTCCCCAGACATGAGAACAATATTCTAAAGAGGGTCTGATTTGGGATACATACAGAGTGTACACAGATTGGAAGAAGAGAAATATTTTCTGGCTCGGAAGAGGAATCCAATCTTTTTTGAAGCTGCCAAAGCTATGGATGAAATGTGTTTGTGCCAGTTGAGGTTATTCTCAAAAGTAACGCCGACTAGATTAAACGACTCTTTGTTCTGCAGAACTTGGCCGCTCATATGTAAGGGATGAGCATTCGCAGACTTTTTTCGCGACAGCGAACATGACTGTGTTTTTGAGGCATTAAACTGAACACGATTTTTGGCGCTCCAATCCAAGATAAGTTTGAGGTCTTGTCTGTCTTGAAAGAGATATCTGCATTGACCTGCGCTTGTTTTCAAAATCAGAATTACACGGTGGCTTAAGAAATTGAATACTAGAGTGGAGGGTACTATCGTCAACAAAACTATGAATGGGATTGATTGTGGAAGAGAGAAGATCGTTAATGTGTAGAAGAAATAGCTTTTGGAATTATAGCAGAATATTAAGGGCAAAGATGAAAAGACGACAGTTTTATTTTACTTGATGTCAAACTGGACTTTTATTTACATAACTGGTTTTACCTTTATTTTAAATACAAAGTTACTAAAACTTAAAACTCAACAGCCCCTCTATTTAAAATAAACTAAACCTTGCTTCTTTGCACACATCTTGGTCTTGAACTTGTGTTTTACGATGTTGCCACTTGCATCCCTTTTTGTTTTGAATACCCATTTGTTATTTAAACGTTTTCTGTCACCAGAATATTCCACTAACTCCCACGTTTGGTTGTCAATCAGAGCAGAATATTCTTCTTTCATGACTGCACGCCATAGGTCACTATCAGGTCTGCTAAGAGCTTCTTCAACGGTCACTGGATCTGCTTCATCAACCATAGTTACAAAACTGACCTCATAGTCTTCTAAACTTCTTGGTGTTGACTGTTGAGTTTTAAGTTTTAGTAACCTTGTATTTAAAATAAAGGTAAAACCAGTTATGTAAATAAAAGTAAGTTTGACATCAAGTAAAATAAAACTGTAGTCTTTTTCATCTTTGCCCTTGATATTCTGCTATAATTCCAAAAGGTTAGTGGAATATTCTGGTGACAGAAAACCTTTAAATAACAAATGGGTATTCAAAACAAAAAGGGATGCAAGTGGCAACAACGTAAAACACAAGTTCAAGACCAAGATGTGTGCGAAGAAGCAAGGTTTAGTTTATTTTAAATAGAGGGGCTGTTGAGTTTTAAGTTTTAGTAACCTTGTATTTAAAATAAAGGTAAAACCAGTTATGTAAAATAAAAATAAGTTTGACATCAAGTAAAATAAAACTGTCGTCTTTTCATCCGTCTCTGTGCCCAATACACAGTTCCAAAGTTCTTCATGTTCCAAATAAGTTTTTACCGTGAATTTCCATGAATCAAAATTCTCTCTTCCCTTCAATTTTTCTATGGGCGGAATTCCGGTTGACATAATAACTTAGTAGCGTTGCTCTGGGCCCATAACCTTTTTGGAATTATAGCAGAATATTAAGGGCAAAGATGAAAAGACGACAGTTTTATTTTACTTGATGTCAAACTTACTTTTATTTTACATAACTGGTTTTACCCTTATTTTAAATACAAGGTTACTAAAACTTAAAACTCAACAACTCGTAAGAGTCGAAGATGCTTCTCCTTGAACTTCTATAACACTTCTACTAGGTTCAGTTCTTACTTCTGCTTCAATTTGTTCTTCTGGAAAAATAAAAAAATGCTTTTCATTTTTCTTCTGATCCTCTTCTAACAGTAAACCCCCTTTCTCGCTTTCAAAAAATGTCACATCTCTAGCAATAAGCACTTCTTTCTTTATAGGGTCAAATAGTCGATAAGCTTTGCTCTCTGTGCTATAACCAATCATGATACATGGCATAGTTTTTCTGTCCAACTTTTTGTGTTTTTCTTTTGGAATGTGAGCATGTGCTTTACAACCAAAAATACGGAGCCCCTCTAGCTTGGGCTTTACCCCACTCCATGCTTCTTCTGGCGTTTTTTCATCCAAACATTTCGTCGGTGATCGATTTAGAAGATACACAGCCGTGTTCGCTGCTTCTGCCCAGAAAATGTTGGGTAATTTTGAATCGATTAACATGCATCTGGCTTTCTCAATAATTGTCCGGTTCAAACGCTCAGCTTTTCCGTTCTGTTCTGCTGTGTACGGTACTGTCCGCTGATGTATGATACCATTGCTTCTTAAGAAATTTTCAAAAGGTTTATTAACGTACTCACCACCATTATCAGTACGTAAGATCTTTATTGTTTTTCCTGTTTGATTTTCTACTATATTCTTGAAAGTTTTGAACTGTTCGAACGCCTCAATTTTGGACTTCAAAAAATACGCAAACGTTTTGTGACTGTAATCATCGAGAAAAGTTATCATATATCGTGAACCTACTAAACTTTTAGATTCAATCGGTCCACATAAGTCTGAGTGAATCAATTCAAGCACTTCTTTGCTACGCGAGTTGCTCTCCTTAAACGGCGATCGGTGGCCTTTTCCTTGAACACAGATTTCACACTTTGAAATTAATTTTTCATCGAATTTAACATCTGAGACCATACCATTTTTCAATTTGTCCAAGCTCGCATAGTTTAAGTGTCCTAGACGACGGTGCCACATCATTTTTGAGTTACTTGCGGAAACATGGCATGCTAGTTCATTTGTACGTACTAAGTCCAGTTGAAATAAACCATTTTTTAGGGTGCCGGTCGCAATTAGATGCTGCTGCGGATCATAAATTTTACAGCCCGTAGATTTAAAAACAACTGAAAGATTTCTTTTAACCATTTGACTCACCGATAGTAGGTTGACCTTTAAATCCGGAACGTAGACTGTGTTCTGAGTCTTAAGAAAAACTGTATCAGAAACTGGTAATTTTACTGTACCATTTTTAGATGCTGACATAACCTGGTTATTTGCAGTGCTGATCTGATACTCACTTGTGGGTTTGACATTTTCAAGCATATTAGCATCATTGGCCATATGAATGCTTGCTGCGGAGTCAATAAACCACGTATTTTCAGCGTTTATACTGCTTGAAGATACTGATAACGCAGAAAAACATGCCACATCTTTGTTATCTTTGTGCTTGTCAAAATCTTTGGCAAAATGTCCGTATTTGTTACATTGGAAACAACGCACTGACTTACTATTTTGGCTTTTACCATGAGCATTTTCTTTCAAATGATTCGGATGGTTTTTCTTAAATCTTCTACTGTAGTACGCTTCTTGATTTTTCCTTTCTGGTTTGACATCCTGAAGTTATTTCAATTTGATGCTGTCACCTGTCACTGCAACACCACTGCTCTCGATTCCCATGATCATCGGTCGGTATTCATCTGGTAAACCAGCAAGAAGAATCACACCAATCCATTCTTCACTAACGGTGAATCCGATTTCTGAGAGTTTGTGTGCGGTACTGATTATTTTATTGACATACTCCTCAACTGAGTCTTCCAACTTGGTGGTAATTAATGTACGTAAAAGTCCTACCTTCCTGGTCTGTCCCTTGTCCTCAAAAGCTTTGATCAAGTTATCCCAAACTTTTTTTGCAGTTTTGGCTGACTGGACATGTACATAATTAACCGTTTCCAGGAGTAAAATAATCTTACTTTTTGCTTTCGATATCTTCTTTTCATCCGTTTCTGTGCCCAATACACAGTTCCAAAGTTCTTCATGTTCCAAATAAGTTTTTACCGTGAATTTCCATGCATCAAAATTCTCTCTTCCCTTCAATTTTTCTATGGGCGGAATTCCGGTTGACATAATAACTTAGTAGCGTTGCTCTGGGCCCGTAACCTTTTGGAATTATAGCAGAATATTAAGGGCAAAGATGAAAAGACGACAGTTTTATTTTACTTCATGTCAAACTTGACTTTTATTTACATAACTGGTTCTACCTTTATTTTAAATACAAGGTTACTAAAACTTAAAACTCAACAATAGCGTGGGTGCCAGCACTGAGCCCTGGGGCACCCCAGCATTAATTTGGCAGAAGCTGGAGGAATGACCATCTACACTAACTGATATACGTCGATTAGAAAGGAAACTGGAAAGCTAAGAGCAAAGCTTAGGTGGAAGTCCGTAAGAAGGAAGTTTGTTAAGAAGCCCATCATGCCAGACCTGATCGAAAGCTTTGGATATGTCAAGAGCAACGATCTGAGATTCACCAAGAAACTCAAGGGACTTGTTCCAGTTGTGTGAGACAAAGGAAAGAAGATCAGCTGTGGATGTGTCTGTGTCTATCATGTAAGATCTTATGTTTTTCCAGATACTTTAAGATTTGGGAATTAATGAATTTTTCCATTACTTTGCAAACAACTGAAAGAAGAGATATAGGTCTATAGTTAGAAGGGAGACTTTTCTATCCTTTTTTGGGGACAGTTTGCACACGTGCAGCTTTCCAACTCTCCGGGAAAATGCCCGTGTCGTAAGAGATTCGAAAGAGGCGAGTTAAGATGGGTGCAAGCTCGGGAGCACATTTTTTTAAGACGATTGCTGGTATGCCATCCAGCCCAGACGATTTTTTAGTATTAAGAGAAGAAAGAATACGCTTGATCTGTTTGACTCTAAAAATTATATCGGACATTTTATAAGAAACAGGGACAACTGTTGGAAGAGGAAGATTAGTAGGAGGATCAAGCGTAGAATTGGCAGCAAATTGTTTGGCAAATAGTTCGGCTTTTCCTTTGGAGGTAGAGACAATTCCATCTTCAGAGATTAGGGGTGGAAAAGAATTTGGGTAAAAGTTCTGACTAAAATTTTTGGCAAAGGACCAAAAAGCCTTACTGCCATTTGAGCAAGAGAGAACTTTATCTTTTATTCGATTGTTATTTGGTTATATGTGTAACATAGCTAATTGTATGATTTTTATTACATTTTTTGTATGTCTATTTATTTACGTTAAGTTTATTGTGGTTATTTATTTATTTTTTTAAAGAACCATTAGAATTGCAACCCCTTACTTTTTAACCCACGAGCCGCCACTGATTGATAAGAATATTAAGTAGATTGACGCTCTGTATTGATGTTTTAATTAATTTTTCTCTTTTAAAACTTTGTTGTGTTATTTATAATTAATTTGTTTAACAATATTGTCTCCTACGCTAGGTTTTTCTGTTTATTGTTTAAAAAAAAATTAATTATGCTTTGGTCGTCAGTGGATAATAAGGATCAAGTTGTATATTTTGACTGGTGAAGGAGAAGAGCTATGGCATTCACTGACCTTCATAATTGCATCTTATATGATGGATTTATTAAAACAAATAACAACAAAAAATAGAATATACGCTATTCCCATAAAGTCTTTATACAGGCAAATGACATAAAATAAAAATAAGAAATTACATTAAAGATCACAAACTTATTTTAACCTTTGAGCATATACTTATAGAGGCAGCCTTGCTACTAGGCAGCAAGCGAGAGCGACAGAAGAATTACAGTATAACCTTTCTCTCTCGCAGTGCTCATTGGTCGGTGAGAAGAGTATATATCCCACTCGTGCTAATTCGCCAGAAGGTCCTCCTTGACCAATTTGCACCGGAGCGAGAGAGAAAGATTATATTTTGATTCATCTTTTTCTCTTAAACGCTTTTTGGCACTATCTAACGGTGAGGCTGAATCAGTTGGAATATGCTGGAAAGTTTAAACTTTTTATTTTATTTTTACGTAAAATCACAACTGCATGTGTGCTATTA
>JAHBCN010008179.1:0-39869 GCA_019359885.1 Listronotus oregonensis
TGGCCAAGATTTGGTACAATGGGTTGTCAGAGTACAACAAAACATGGGAGGAATGGAAAGAGGCGATTTTTAACGCATTTCCATCACATGCGTATTTTGTAGACAACTTGAAGAAAATGCTTGAAAGAAAAAAATTAACAAAGGAAAGTATGCTTCATTACTATTACTCCAAATGCATGCTTATTAGAAATTGCGATATTTCTGACACCAACGCGGTTTCGTGTATTATCGACGGGTTGCCAACAGAACATCAGGGCACCGCAAAGTCGGCTAATTTTAAAACGCCTGATGAACTTTTTCGTGGGTTTTTGTGCAAATTAGATAAGGAGGGACCAGAAAAAAATGAACTTAAAGGCCAATTCAAGAAGGAAAACGCTCAAGTTTGTCCAATTTGTAAAAAACCAGGACATCAGGCTCGCAATTGTTTCTTCAATAAGGACCCCAACAAGGCTGGACCGTCATCGGATAGAACTTATGATAGGAAGGCTACAAAGCAATGCACGCACTGTCAAAAACTGGGACATCTGAGGGAGGTTTGTTGGCACCTTAAGACTTCCAAGATACATTTATTAAAAAGGTCAGTACAAAATGAAAATTTGTTTTTAATATTACAATTAATAATGTACTTTGTCGAGCCTATTTGGATACGGGAAGTGAACTAAATGTGGCACGACTTTCACTTTTAAATAAATTTCCAGGTATTGCCCTAAAAACTTCCGATATTGTAATTAAAGGGTTCGGGGGTGACTTTTTATTCCCAAGAGGGAAAGCAGATTTAGAATTTATTTTCAATAATTTTTCTATAAAATCCCAAGTACATTTTGTAGATTTTAATTTGGGTAACATTGAAATAATCGTGGGACAACCCATTATAAATCATAAAGATGTTTTATTAACAATTCAGGGAAATTCATTTGAAATACAAAAATATACGGGCAAAACTAAAATTCCCATAATTCAGCTTTAAATGTACCTGTAGAAATTAACACAAATGACACATTATTGTTGCATGCCACGACACATAGTAATAAAAATGAAAAGTATTCCATTCTTAGTTGTTTATTAAACAAAAATCAAAATTCGGTGGTAGTAATAAATAATAATTCACAAAAATTATGCATGCAGCGAGGCCGAATTTTAGGTCGTGCTTTTTCAATTAATTTGCCCACAAATAACCTTAGAAACCCAGAAATCCAATCTGTAATGTCCTTAAATATAGCAGAAGTCAAATTTAATGAAAGTGTGTTAAGTGAAATAGAAAAATTTCAGTTCTTTAAACTTTTAACAAAATACCAAGACAGTTTTACTAAGAACACGTCTGAATTGGGTGTTACAGATTTGATTGAATTTGAGATAAATTTAGAAAAGACAGAACCGATTTTTTATCGTCCATATAGATACTCCGAGTCTGATAAAGCAATCATTAGATTAAAAGTTCAAGATCTTTTAGATAATAACATAATAAGACCTTCAAATTCTGCTTTCGCTAGCCCTGCTGTACTCGTAAAAAAGAAAAACGGAGATCATCGCCTATGTGTCGATTATCGCAAATTAAATTCCCAAACTATTAAAGATAGATACCCTTTAAATCACATAGAAGACCAAATAAACTGTTTGAGAGAAAAAAATATTTTGCAAGTCTTGATCTGAGCCAAGGCTACTACCAAATTAAAATGGCACAAAATGCAATAAACAAAACAGCTTTTGTTACGCAAGATGGACAGTTTGAGTTTTTGCGCATGCCATTTGGCGTTTCTAATGCACCAATAACATTTCAGCGGCTAATAAATAATCTTTTTGCCGGGTTAAAGGATCAAGTCAGCCTATATTTAGATGATATTTTACTCTCCTCTGAAACAGTTCAAGGGCTTCTAGAAATTTTAAAAAGGGCATTGGAAATTTTGAAAAATGCAAATTTAAAATTAAATATTGAAAAATGCTATTTCTTTAAAACTAGCATAGACTATTTGGGTTACGAAATCAGTTGAGAGAGAATTAAACCGGGTCAACATAAAATAAATGCCGTAGCAAATTTTCCAAAACCCCAAACATTGCATCAAGTACGTCAGTTTCTGGGACTAAGGTCATATATTAAGAAATTTATTAAAAATCATGCAATGATAATTTCTCCTCTAACCGATTTATTAAAAAAAGATGCTTCATGGATTTGGTCAGAAGCACAAGAAAATGCTTTTAATGAAATTAAAAAGTTACTAACCTCTAGACCTATCCTAACTATTTATGATCCAAGTTTAGAAACTCAACTTCATACCGATGCCAGTTCATCTGGTGTTGCAGAGATTTTATTACAAAACCACGAGGGTGTTTTTAAACCAGTCATGTATTTTAGTAGAGCTACAAGCAGAGATGAAAAGGTTTTTCACTCTTATGAACTCGAAACATTAGCTGTAGTCGAGTCAATTAAAAGGTTCCATATTTATTTAACGGGAATACATTTTACCGTTATAACTGATTGTGCTGCAGTGCGCTCTACATTTACTAAGCGTGATTTACTCCCTCGAATAGCTTGATGGTGGTTAAACATACAGGATTATGACTTTGAAATAAAACATCGCCCGGGAAATAAAATGCTCCACGTCGACGCACTCAGTCGAAATATCCCTACATCAAATAATATCCTAACTATTGGAACACAAGACTGGTTCCTAAGCATTCAACTGCAAGATCCGGCATTAAACCTGATTTACAAAAAATTAAAATCGGGTGATTGTGATAAACAAACTAAGAATACCTACCTTATAAAAGATCACAGGCTTTATAGGAAAACTGCAGATGAAAAAGAAAAACTTGTCATTCCTAAATCCGCGAGATTTAATATTATGCGGAAATATCATGATGAAATTGGCCATTTAGGCTATAAAAAATGTGAATCCTTAATTAAAAGTACGTTTTGGTTTAAAGGAATGACAACATTCATAAAAAAGTATGTTTATGCCTGCCTAGACTGTGCATATAAGCGTAGTCAATACGGAAAAAAAGAGGGTTTTCTTTTTCCAATTGGCAAACCTAATCAGCCTTTACATACATGGCATATTGACCATCTAGGCCCATATACAAAAAGCGTGGGTGGATATTCTTATATATTAATGGTAGTGGACTCATACTCCAAATATTTATTTGTAAGACTATCAAAGACAGTTCAATCTGGGGAAACAATAAGACTTTTAAAAGACCTTTTCAGTTTATTTTCTGTGCCTAAAAGAATTGTTTCAGACTGCGGGAAGGCTTTTAAAAGTAAACAATTTAAAGACTTTTCTCAAGAATATAAATTTCAACACATTCTAAATGCTGTAGCTTGACCCAGATCAAATGGTCAAGTAGAGAGGTATAACCTAACGTTAACAACTGCCATTAATACAAGTATATCCGACGAAAGTGAATGGTATTTAGTTTTACCGGATGTAGTATGGGGAATTAATAATTTCATAAATTCTAGTACAGGAATGACCCCTCAGAAATTAATGTTTGGGTTTGACCAACTAAAACATCCTGATTTACACTGTACTACTGCAGAGGTAAACAGAACACAAGATTCACAGATAGCAAAAGAAAATATGGATAAACAGGCATTAAAAATGAAAAGAATTTTTGACTCTAAAAGGAAACCTGCAAAATCTTATAAAGTGGGTGATCTTGTACTTTGGGCTGGTTCAGGAACTGCAAACACAGAAGTCTATAAAAAAACGGGTCTTTAGTATGGGGGCCCATATAAAATTAGTAAAGTTCATACGAATGACAGATACACAATTTCTGCTCTAAAGGGCATGAAAGGGTATAAAAAGTATTCAGTAACTGTCCCGGTGGATCAACTAAAAATATATACTGGTGGAGTTTGGGAACAATCCGATTCGGATAGTTCAATAAACAGTACAGACGAACTTTTAGATCTGTTAGAAGGCTAATTAAAAAAAAGCAGAGCTCTAATAGGAGCATAAAAACTTACAAAGAAGAGAAGAGCTCTAATAGGAGCATAAAAACTTAAAAAAAGCAGAGCTCTAATAGGAGCATAAAAACTTAAAAAAAGCAGAGCTCAAATAGGAGCATAAAAATTTAAATAATAAAAAAATAGCAGAGCTCTAATGGGAGCATAAAAACGTACATAAAAAAAACTCAAATACCAATACAAAAAGTAAAAACAAAGCTCTCTTTTTTTTTGAGCATAAAACTAAATATAAAATTGAAATTACTTTTCTTTCAGGGACAATAAAAGGAAGTCGAGGGCGACTAAAAAGTAGGATGGCCGAATGTTACGGTTATAGAGATAGTGTGTTATTATATAGCTCATATGATAATGTTATATATTATACATATTATTGCTTATTATATTCATACACACACATATATAATATATATATATATATATATATATATATATATATATATATATATATATATATATATATATATATATATATATATATATATATATATATATATATATATATATATATATATATATATATATATATATATATATATATATATATATATAAGTTCCCAGCAGTTCTTGCCATATGGGAAAATTTTTTACTGACAGTCGAAACAAAATCATTTTGATGTAGAAAAGTTTTGCTTATTTAAAAACTAAAAATCCCTACGCAAAAAGTTTAAAAATACCAGCAGTATACAGAGTAGCGACAAAAACGTAAAATTTATCCAAGACTAAAGTACCCTTATTTTGCAATATTCAAAGAAAAGTTATTTAAAGGAATTATTTAGAATTAATTTTTATATCTAATTACGAAATCACAGCCACCTACGAAAAATATATATTTTTGTATTTCAGTAAATCAGAACGGAATAAAAAGTGAAAGCTTTAATATAAAACAAATTAATGTATCACTTATAACAAAAGAAAATTAGTATAATTCAAATTTTAATATAGCCACCTTCTTTTTCCATGCATTTTTCTGTTAACTTGGAGAATTTTGAAACAACTTTTCTCAAAACAACTTGAGGGATTTCTCGAGCACACTGGGTTATTATCCTTTCTAAGCTATCGATATTTTGAAATGGTCGGTGAGAATACACTTTTTCCTTTAAATATCCCCAAAGGAAGTAATCCAGTGGGTTCAGGTCGGGTGACCTCGCCGGCCAATGAATTTCTGAAAATCTTCCTATCCAACGCCCCTGGAACATTTCCTGAAGAAACTCGTTAACAGCTCGAGAACTATGGCATGGCGCACCATCATGCTGATACCACAAAGTATTTCTAATGTCACGTGGAAGGCCATTAATAAAGTCAGACAACTGATTTCCCAAAAAATGAAGGTAAACATCCGACGTTATATTACCCCGGAAGAAAAATGGGCCTATCAGTTGATTATCTAAAATTCCGCACCACACATTTGTCTTAAAAGAAAACTGATCCCGACACTGGATAACAAACCGCGGGTTAGCTGTACTCCACCATCGATAGTTCTGGGAGCTAACAACTCCATTTGACGTAAAACAAGCTTCAAAAAGAATTATTTTTCTATAAAGATACGGGTCGTCTTCATGCATACCTTGATACCAAGCTGAAAAATCAAACCGAAAATCAAAGTCTCCAGGATGCAATGTGTGGACAAAGATGGGTTTATAGGGATGAAAATGATTTGCTTTAAGAACTCTTCCAGCAGTAGATTTACAGACTGAGCGTCTTTCATTTCCAGGAAGTACTTTTTCCATATTTCTCAAGGAAATCTTGGGATTTTCAACAACGGCATGGATAATTTGCAAGTCAAAATCTTCATCATCTTCGACCTGAACTTGATTTTTTTTATTAAATCTGTTTTCTACACTTCCACTACCTTTAAATTTTACCATTATGTGTCCAACAGTTTGATGAGATACAGATATTTCAGGATGCCTTTCATTGAAAATCTCAGCGGCTTCTCTAAAGGTTGTGTAGTTGTCACCCACAATTAAAACAATTTCAATCTTCTTTTCCGTGGTTAGTTTTGGAGGCATAATAAATCAAAATGATAAATGGATAAACTGAATTTATAACTGTACTTCTGACTAGAAATAATGTCATTGTTTATGTCAGTTATTATTGGCATAGTTACCTTCAGGTCCGATAATTACCATTGTTAATTTTTGACAAAATTTTTTAATGTAAAATAAAAAATACCCTTTTTTTCGAAGGTGGCTGTGATTCCGTAATTAGATATAAAAACTAATTCTAAATAATTCCTTTAAATAACTTTTCTTTGAATATTGCAAAATAAGGGTACTTTAGTCTTGGATAAATTTAACGTTTTTGTCGCTACTCTGTATACTGCTGGTATTTTTAAACTTTTTGCGTAGGGATTTTTAGTTTTTAAATAAAATAGTAAATAACTTTTCTACATCAAAATGATTTTGTTTCGACTGTCAGTAAAAAATTTTCCCATATGGCAAGAACTGCGTGGGACACGTTATATATATATATATATATATATATATATATATATATATATATATATATATATATATATTATATATATATATATATATATATATATATATATATATATATATATATATATATATATATATATATATATATATATATATATATATATATATATATATATATTATTATTTATTATTTTACTTAAAACTGTACACTCAGTATATTATTATTTTGTATCATTTAAGTAAATTCTATTAGTCACCAACATGTCATGTTTATTGTATTTATCATACCCAAGTCAGGTAAACTTTTTTCGATGCTCTCAAATTCTTTTAATGTAGAATAAGCATATACGCGGGTATTTTTGTCGAGATTAGTTGCGGCTCGTTCTGCATTTATCGGTTTATTATTTAAATCTTTATTACTAATTGCATTCCTTCGTTTTATTTTAAGGTACCCAAAACAATACCTCAAAAAGAATACTGGGTCGATGGAGACAGGGTCGACACAGTGGGCGCCGCCCATCCAAATATGCAAATCTTTTCGATATAAGTTGGCATCCAGACATGGTATTCGCTAGTTGTCTGTAACGCCAAATTTTATACCATTTTTGAAACTCTATTTTTAAAAATTTTAATATATTTACACAAATTACCTGACTCTATAGATATAGCCAGTTTTTAACATAAATAATTGTTTCATCACACCTATTTATTTATTTTTTAATTAAAATTGTTGTTTGGATTGAAATTTACGACAGCGAACTAATTTTTTTTGAGACAATAAATGCATGTAAAAATATGACCCAAACACAATTTAATTTTATTATTAATATAAAATAACTTTTATATAATTTCTGTATTCACCAAGCATAACCCCTAATGAAAATTGACTGCAACTCATTTTACTGCAAGTAATGTTTGTATATGTCACACCAACGCAATATCCAAATTATATACCATAATTTTCTCAAAACAATCATATACCGAAAAGACCTATAAATCCGAATTTTATAAACAACCAAAATTAATTTTTAGTCTTTGGACAATTTAGACCCACGCCTCCGCATTTCAATCAAAAACCTATAATGCAAAATTTTGTACACAGACCACTGTTTAACCCCAGACCTAATTTTAAAAATTTTAATTTAAATTCAAATCTGTGAAATGCGAAATTAGGCGGTATTTTACGCCAAAAACTGGAACCAATGGTTACCTTTACAGGTGACACACCTAAACCAATTAGGTATTTTACGCCAAAAACTGAACCAATGGTTACCTTTAAGGTGACACCTAAACAATGACAAAATTTAACATAATCAAATAGCGGAAAATTTTTATTAAACCCAAATAAATATAAAAATCAATCCAATTCTAAAAATTTTAGAAATAAAATTTTATACTGAAATATCGAATAACATTAAACAATAATTTATTATGGCACCTTATTTTATTTTTATTCCGATAAATATAGCCCAGACGTAAGTTTCTCAAGTTATGGAAATTAAAACGTAATAAACGATAATAAAAATTTTCAGGATTCTCAAATCCTTTAAAATAGTTATACAAATTCAGATCTACCAGAAGTTTTTATACCCGAAATAAATGACAAATTTTTAACAGATACTGGTAGCGGTAAAAGTTTTATTAAACCCAACTAAGCTTATAAAAATCACGCGAATTTAATATTTTAGAACATAAAGATAAAACTTCCAAAGATCTAATAACAGGATCACAAGTTTTTAAAAAATCAGACAAACGATTGGAAAAAATTAAAAATAAATTTTAAGAACCATTAATCTTAACAATTATATTAGAAAAAAACAAAATAAAAATAGAAAAAGAAAAAATAATAATTTACGTAAACGAGTCTAAAATTATGCCTATTGTTCCAGATGAAGCTGGACCCTCGGGGACTCAGTAAAATTTCACGACTTTAATGATCATCCCAGAATCCTTTCTTTCAGGCTAGGGACAGCATAATTAGAATCAAGTCAATGGACCTTTATTTAAAAAATCGATCTTGCTCTTCTAATCAATAAATTTTAAACCATTAAAAATTAAGTAGAAACAATGTCTACTAAAATTAAAAACAGTTATTATTATAAATAATATTCTAACACTCTAACTCTACTATATACACATGAAAAACACATAGAATATTTAATAGAACAAATTATTCCGCCAAAGAGTAACTACAAAAATAAAATGGGCCTATTTAACCCTTAGGCTCATTTATAAAACGCATAACTGAAAATCTAGACCACAACGACGCGAAACAAATTGACGTAAAAATAAAAACAAATACAAGATAATAAAAATAAATTAAAAACTGATGTTGATTCGATAATTAGCAAACTTAAAATTATAATATCGAATATCACACACAACGAAAACATCTAAAAATCACGTATTCTTTAAATTGAAGAAATAATAAAAAAGACAAACGGATTTTCAGCAATATTACTTAACACACACGAAAATTAATCAAGTTACACTAATATACCTATTAATAAATGATATTCTTACTAAAATTGAAGTCCCAATCACTGCACAACTCAATAATCGATACTAACGAATTGCTTGCCGAAATTTAATTAATCATTTAACTAGAGATAAATTACCTCTTGAACAAAATTTGCAATTTTTTTTAATTTCGAAAAAATCATAACAATTAAAAGCTCTTCAAAACATCGTAACATTGTATTTATGTTAGAATTACTACTTGTTAAATCGAAAACATATTAATTTTTCAATTTATTTCCTTCACCGATTCCCAATAATCAATTGTTTCTCGTCAATATACCCTTTAAGCTCTGGGTAACAAAAAATACTCCTACAAAAAGGTCTAAAAATCCAGCTTCAAAACTATGTATGCAAATAATCTAGAACCGCCTCTATAAAAGACAGTCCGTCTTACTTAGCTCATCAAGCACCATACAAATGTATCAGCTTGCCATCTTTTCAATACACAAATACATGAAATTCAATCAACAAAAATCACCAACGGAAAATGGCGAATAACTATACCAAGCTGTGTAATAAGCATCGTAAAATGCAAAGACACCGAAGAAAACATACCACTGTTTGGATCACACTTATTTGAATCCTCAATAAACTGCAAAGTTTAAAAAAAAACAATATTATTTGATGCCTATAAATCAAACCAATATTAAATTTAAATCTAATCAAACATCAACCAAAAATTTTGGGCCTTCCTGCGATGGACCTTAAGTATGAATTTGAATGCCACCAAAGACAAATAAGCAACCCTTAGAAAATACAAAGAAGATCTCCAAAAAATGACATCAGTGATCAATACTGATGGACATTATAAGTATAACATGAATTATTATTTTTATTGTATATCTTAAATTTGTAAAAAGATCCAAGAAAGCTTTGATTTTTGATTCCAGTAAAATTAAATATTTACCCCAATAATAACCAAAATACCAATATTTCCAAAAAATAAATATTTTCTAAAATTTAAATATTTTGAAAGCACATCCCTTTGCATTTTAATCTCTAATTAATTTGTTAGTTAAATTAAACAATGCTCTTTGAATGGTGGTTTAAAAATGCAAATTATGTGAATTATGAGGCTAGGAAGTATTTTATAAACATAATAACCTTATTTATTTTTGATTATGTTATTTCTTTATTGCATTAATAATGAGTAGTTATTTCTGGTTAATTGTTTATTTGTATAAATTTAAAGTTATTTGGGAAAATAATTATTGGTTTCCATTTTTACTAAAATAAACAAAGTTTTTCGTAACAGGACAGGACAAAAAACAATGAAAAAAAATCTATCGAACTGACTGAAATTTTGCAGAAAGATAACACAGCCCAACAGTCATTTTGGTGCCGGAGAAGTAAGAACTGAATTTATATATTTTTGATGCGCTGATTTCAGAAATATCTTCTATATCTATTCCTTTTTTTCATAGCAGCTCTAGTTTTTAAGAAAGCCTCTTATAGAATGGGACATTTTTTTAATTCTATAGATCTGAAGATATTATTACTATTAGTTTTACCAACAACAAAAAACAAAAGGTATTAATTAGGCTATTTATTTACATTATATTCATAAAATATATATACACCCACAAAAAAAAAAGGAAAAAGCACCTAATAACACAAATAATACAACTTCCTACTCATCATCAAAGAATTTTCTTTTATACGCCTTTCTAGCTTGTGAGCCTTCAGAACAATCTCGCTGGAGGCTCCAACAATAGTCGGCCACCTTCCTTGATAACGAGTTTCCATGGTTTTAATATCCTGATGGAATCTTTCTTCCTGTTCTCCACTGAAGTCGCCTAAGTTTTCTGGAAACCGATCTAAGTGACTGTGGAGGTAATGAAGTTTAATGCTCATGTTACAACCAAGACAATTAAATTTTGAAAGCATATTTTTTACTAGTTCTATGTAATTCTCCGCCTTATGATTTCCAAGAAAATTTTGTATTACTTCAACAAACGAACACCAAGCATTCATTTCAACTTCGTTCATCGATTTTGTGAATTCTGGATCTTTAACAAGCTGTCTTATCTGAGGACCATCAAATATTCCAGCTTTTAGTTTTCTGTGCTTATTCCAGGAAATGCATATGACAAGTATCCAAAACATTGTCCATCTTGATCTAAAGCTTTAACGAACTGCTTCATAAGCCCCAACTTGATATGCAAAGGTGGCAATATTATTTTTTCTCTTGCAACTAAAGGTTCGTTGATTACGTTTTGTTTTCCTTGAATTATAACATTTCTCAAAGGCCAATCTTTTTTATCCCAATGTTAATTTTTTGCCCTGCTGTCCCAAAGACATAAAAAACAAGGATATTTGGTATATCCGCGTTGCTGTCCAAGGAGAAAGTTTACCATTTTTAAATCCACATAAATCACCCACTGTTGTTCTTCATATTTAATTTTTTTCAGGGCTAGTGATATTGTTTGGTATTCCTCTTTTAAAGTAGTAGAATGACCAATGGGTATTGATCCAAATTTATTACCGTTGTGTAAAAAGACACATTTTAAACTACGCTTTGAACTGTCAAGAAAAAGGCGCCATTCATCTAGTGTGTATTTTGATAAACCCATTTTTTCCAGTAGGCCTCTTATATCGTTACAGAAAACCAAGTTATTTTCTTGAGAGAAAAAGGGCAGCAAGTCTCTATCTCTTTTACGGTAAAATGTAATGTTAGTACCTGGCTCTAGTAGATTCTTTTCTTTTAATCTAGAGGCAAGTAATTCAGAAGCCTCCTTGGATAGATTTAGGTTTCTAATAAGATCATTTAGTTCCTTTTGATTGAAACGTTGGGAAATTCCGACATCTGCTCGAAAATCACTGTCGTTATCGGATTGCAAATGCTGAATTTCATAAGACGTTGAAGTTTCTGTGTCATCTTCTGGGAGTGTAGGAAGACTACTGAATGTTGGAATGGATATTTCTTCAGAATGTGGTACTGGCCTTCTTGCTGAATCTAAGTCAGGATATGTCCATTTTTATTTATTCTTACGATTAATGCCTTTAATATTGATACTACAAAAATAACAATCATCGTAATGGTTTTTTGCTTATCTCCAAATCATTGGTACTCCAAACTTTAGGCAGTTCCTCTTTTACACTGACCATTGCCGCAAATGTTCAACGCATGTTTTACATACTAAATGTGGAGCCCAAGATTTATCCTGGTCTCTCAAGTGGACGCCAAAATAGGCGAGATAAGTTCTTTTACAAAGTCGGAAATAGGTTTTCTGTTTTCTTTAAAAGTATATTCACCACATATATAACAGAAAACGTCAGGTTGATTTAAGCAACCACGTCTACTTGTAGATGCCATAAGTTAAATTATTTTGTTTCGACACAACACTGACCACAATGAACTACAAACTGATATCACAATTTCACTTAATACTTATAAAGACTAACAGTAAAATGATGTTATAATGTTAGTGTATAAGTATACATAAAGTAACAACCCAGGTAGCGAAATTGGGTCGGGAGGGTTCGGCAGGTATCCGAAATTTGGGTTTTACGATCATGAGGAGTCCCAAGTACCTAAATAAGGTAATTTAATTTGAATTTAGCCGGCCGCAAGATTTTGGTTTTGAGCAGTAAAAATATTTTGTCATTATTTTTAGCTTTTTTATACTGCATAATCGATTACCAAAAAACTAGAGCTGCTACGAAAAATTGGAAGACATTTTTGAAATCAGCGCGTCAAACTTATTTAAAATCAGTTGTAAATTCTTCGGCACCAAATTTTTTATTTTTATTTTGTTGGGCTGTGTAATTTTTAGTATGCTGATCAAAAGTCTAAATGGGTTTAAATCCAGCTATGCATAGCTTTTGAGATATTAGACCTCAGAATCCCTCCGAAAAGGGACAACTGAATAGCTCTCACAATTCGACTTTTATTTTAATAATAATACCAGACTTAGTGAGGGTAAACGAGGGTTTTTGGGGTCACTGAATCCGAATATAGTATTCGCTTGTCCATGCAACGTCACCTAGGGGTTCATTTGAGGTACTTTTCAGGTCAAGTCCAGAATAAATGGTTAGAAACAACTGTGAAAAATACATGTAGGTTTTTGGGGGTCGAACTAAATTCTTTTATGTTATCTGCTTGGCCCTGCAAGATCACCTGAAGATCATTATGAGGTCACCTAAGTGTTTTGCTTAAACATCAATTTAAACGTAGCTGCATGATTTGCATATAACAAATAACACACACGCACAAACATATGTACATGAGGACACATGAATACTTTTTTTCAATTGGACTTTAAATCGATGCATGGTCAGGCAAATAACATAATTGGATTTAAAGACCCCAAAAACCCATTTGTCTTTTTCCAGATGTTGCTGACCATTTATTATTGGTTTTACCCAAGCTTAGAATGATTTCGAAATGACACCTACATTATCTTGCACGGTTAGGCTAATATAATCGGACTTAGTGACCTCAAAAATCCTAGTAATCCTTTACTAAGTTTGGTGATATTATTTAAATAAAATGTTGTTGTGAGAGTTATTTAGTTATTTTTCTATGAAAAAATCCCAAAAGAACACTTTGAAGCCTGATATCTCTAAAACTATGCATAGCTAGAAGTTGGACATATTTAAACTTTTAATCAGCATTTTAAAACCCATGCTTTCACAAAATTTTAGCCTATTTGACTTATCTTTTTTTATAGGTTTTATGCCAGTTCCTTTTTAGCACGGGCAAACAAAATACGAACTTAACTGTAACTCTAAAGTAACTAGACACATTAAAATATATCGGGCCAGAAATATAAAATTATGCTTAAAACGCGTTACGTAATGGTATATAACTTCTCATTTGTCGCCGTAAAATTATTAGCGTGAACTTTCAAACTAGATTATTCTCAAGTTTAAACTACACTGTGGAAATTTTATAGCAAAATCGTGCTACTTTTATTATCTCATAACTTAAATTTATAACAAGTCCCAGGTATAGATATTACAGCTCATTTGGATTGCAAGGCCTGTAACGTAAATGTTAAGCTTTATTGAGAAGAAATATTTTTTGCTTTTTTTATTTTTTAAATTATTTATTAAAATTAAAAATTTATCTTTTAAATTTGTACTTTTTAAAAAACCATTGTTTCTAGCAAAAAAACTTAACCCGATTATGCAGTAAGTGTACTTTGCTTTCATAAAAAAATGTTTTGGTACATAGAAAAAAAATTAAGAGGAAGTAGGTGTAAGAACGGAAAGTGTACTGTTATTGAATCCCAACAGGAAGGTAAAGAAAACACAATGGCTTACGAATATACACTTTTTTTAGTAAAAAATCTTCAGAAGCCGACAAGCCGATAAACTTCCCTTTTGCGGGTCGTGACTAACTCCCTCTGCCAACGACTTGTATAAATAACCTACTTATGTATTATGAGTTGCCTAACAGTGCACTTTAGGTATATTAAATAATACACATGCTTAACAGCACATCTCCCTTTTTTTCAAACGTTATTTTAACAAGTCGTTAACTCTATTGGTGTCAATATGTCTTAACTAAACCCTAACAAACATAGTGTTTTAAATAGACTGGTTTTTTAATTTCCCTTTTAGGTCTATTTGGCGTCACACTTCCTGGAACACTTTTATCTAGGTTTTCAGTCATTTCACTCTCACTTTTATCAATCATCATCTGTGGTACATCCGGTAGCATGTCTTTAATTTCACGATCGGTAACGTTTTGCTCTTTATTAGTTTGTCGTGGCATATCTTGATAACTTAATCTATTTGGTAAAATTTCATTATTAATGATTTCAGTCTGGTTAGGGCAATAATAAGGTGCATAAATTAAATGCCACCTATTTCGAAGGAATTGTCCAGCCTTTGTCTGAACAATATAAGATCTAGGTTCAGAACAAATTTCAATAATTTGTCCATACTTGCGAATATCAACCACCCAAACTGAATCACCAATGTTTAAGGGGTCCATATCTTTGGCATTATGTCTTTTATTATAATTGTTTTCTTGTTTTTTTTTATCTCTTTTTCTTTTCTTAAAAATTGAGATTTTGAACATGAATCTACAGTTTTTTCTAATAAACTTGGCAACTGAGGAAATTTGAGCGCAACTTTCTATTCATCAAAGTTCCCCAGGTGTAAATCCACTTTCAAGAGGTGTACATCGTAAGCTAATAATGCCAAAAATAAGTCCTCATCGTTATTTTTCTTAATCAGACGCTTAGCAATCTGCACCGCCCTCTCAACCGCATCATTACTTTGGGGCCAATGAGGACTACTGGTTACATGGCGAAAATTGGCAGCTTAATGAAAAGTTTTGAAATTTTGAAGAAAATTGTGTTCCATTGTCTGATCTTACCAAATCAGGTATGCCGTATCTAGAAAATAAATCTTTTAATTTTTGAATGATAGCTTCTTCATTTAAACTGTTTAAAATATAAATTTCAAACCAGCGACTGTAATAGACACACACTGTCTAACATATACCATTTTTCATGACATTTATAGAGATCTACTGCAAGTTTTTGCCAAGGCCTTGTAACCGTTTTATCTCTATGAAAGGTCTCCCTTATATTATCGCGATGCTCTATACACTTAGGACAATGTTTAACTAACTGTTCAATCTGACTCGAAAGACCTATCCACCAACCACTAGACTTTGCACGTTCACGACATTTAACTACCCCTAAATGTCCCGTATGAATAAATTCAATAACTTTATGTTGCAAAGTTCGAGGAATGATAATGCGCGTACCTTTTAAAAGAAACTTTTCTGAATATGAAATGTCATACCTATATTGGTAGTATGGCAAAGTTCAACAGGTAACTTAGACTTCTCAGGCCAAGATGTAATCGAGTATTCTTAGTTTTTGACAGACATATTCTTTTTCTTGTTCTTGTTTAATCAATTCAAGAAAATAATCTTTAATGGGAAGATTTTTGACAATTCCTTGGACATACAGTTCCACCTCATTTTGTAACTCATCATTGGATATAGTTTGACTTTTTATAGGTCCTCTACTAAGAGTGTCTGGAATAGTTAAATTTTTCCCTGGTGTATAAACAACGGAAAACTTATACCGCATCAACCGCATACGGAATCGCTGTAAACGTGGCGTTAAATGGTCTAAATTTTTAGTTTGAAGAATTTGAAGTAATGGTTTGTGATCCGTTTCAAAAATTAAATTATGGACTCCTGAAATATAATCCGAAAAATATTCTGCTGCCCATGTAAGCCCAAGGGCTTCTTTTTCAATTTGGGCATATCGAGATTCTGGCGCGTTTAATAAGCGAGATGCAAAAGCTACAATTTCTCTTGTTTTATCTTTATTCTCTTGCATCAAACAAGCACCTATTCCGAAAGAACTTGCGTCCGCGCTAACTATTATAGTTTTATTTGCATCAAAAAATGCTAAATTGGGTGGACTGGTTAGCAATTTTTTTAGTATAGTCAAAACTTTTTGTTGGGAAGGTCCCCATAAAAATTCAACATTTTTTTTTTTAGTAAACTTGTCAATGGTTCAAGAATTTCCGACCTATTATTTATATATTTAGCAGCAAAATTAATCATACCAAGTAATCTTAATAATTCCGTTCTATTCTCAGGCTTTGGAAATTCACATATAGCTTTTACTCGATCTGGATCAATATCAATTAAAATACCTCTATCAGATATCACATGACCTAAATATTTTACAGATTGCGCAGCAATAGTACACTTCTTTTTATTTAACGTGATACCTTCTTGGTGAAGTTTTGTCAAAACCATATTTAATATCTCATCGTGTTTTTCTATAGTACCTGCATGTATCAAAATTTCTGTGAATATTTCTCACTACTATATGACTTACTTCTGTCCTTTATAGCATTTACTGTCTGTTCTTGTCTAATAATTTTATTTTGTGTATTCTGCAATTCAGCCTGTCGAGCTATTTCTACTGCCTTTTGTAAAGTTAAATTTTCTTGTAACTGCATTCGTTCACTAACCTTTATATCTCCAATCCCAATAACAATTCGGTCACGAATTAATTCTTCTTTAAGTGTGCCGTAACTGCAATGTTCTGCCAAAGCATGAAGACTAGTTATGAAGCTGTCTACTGTCTCTCCAGGACGTTGTATTCTTGAATTAAACTGATACCTCTCAAAAATTGTATTTCTTCTGGGTATAAAATGATCTTCGAAAACTTTTAAAACATCTGTGAAGGTTTCAAACCCTTTTGTAAAAGAATTTCTTCGGCGTCATTGCCCATTAAATACACTAACATATCTATTTTTCTTTGTCCGTCTTCTTCCAAATCCACTGACCGACATGTATCTCTCTAGACGTTTTCTCCACTGTGGCCAGGATTGTGGCTGCGTAAAATTAAATTCACTTGGTGCTGTTACGTTCGCAAACGTTTCAGAATTCACTGTTACCTGGGGCTGCGCCCCGAGTCTCCGCCCGAAGCCATCGTGTCTATCGTTTAACAACGTACCTTATTGCGCGCCGCTGCAATCACCCGGTATTTCCCGCGCGATAATGGCCGTCAAGTAGGGTTATTTGCTTTCTCAGAAGACGTGAGATTTCGATCACTTTTTACACACAATTTCGCGTAAAAGCACCGCTGCCACCATGTACTGTTATTAAATCCCAACAGGAAGGTAAAGAAAACACAATGGCTTACGAATATACACTTTTATTAGTAAAAATCTTCAGAAGCCGACAAGCCGATAAGCTTCCCTTTTTACCCGGGTCGTGACTGACTCCCTCTGTCAACGACTTGTATAAATAACCTACTTATGTATTATGAGTTGCCTAACAGTGCACTTTAGGTATATTAAAATAATACACATGCTTAACAGCACAGAAAGTAATGTTAAAAGTTCTAAACCATTTTAGTTTATAAAAAAGATGATTTCTTTTTAAATATGAACAACTAAAGCATTAGGTATTTTTTGACCTTTGGTATTAAGCATTTTTTGTTATTGTCCAAGAGATAGAACCGAGATTGGGCGTCGACGGTGATAGGGCATTTCTCTGTTGTAATGTGTCCATGTGTCCATGCAAATAGTTAAATTTCGCGTAGACCGACACCCAAGTACATATAAAGTGGTAGCTGTAAGGGGTAAAAGTGGGTCCTATATCTGTAGGTAAATAAAAAGGGATGGCGAACAGGAATAAGGTTTTGACCTCGTTTTACGATCTTATGTAACCACCTAGCTGTCCGCTCCTTTGGATTAAGACTCCTTAAAGGTTTCATAATAGGTGAGTAAAAAACGAACATGTCCTTTCGTTTTTTACTCACCTATTACTAAACCTTTAAGGAGTCTTAATCCAAAGGAGCGGACAGCTAGGTGGTTACATAAGATCGTAAAACGAGGTCAAATGTTCCACTTACGCGTTTTTTTTCCGTGGGCTATCGTATCTAGATGGTTAGTAGATAGAGGACCTCGCACATTTCTTATTGGAAGTGGCCCCCGGTGAAAATGGCTGAAATCGATATATGCTGTAGCTTTTGTCATCCTGAGAAAAAGTCTCAATGGGCACGATGCTACATTTTGCAAATTTTGGCTCCTACGGAGCTCCAAAGCTCTCCAGAGCGATCATTTCTCATGGTAATACCCCGTAGAAAATGGCTAAAACCGATATATGTTGTAGCTTTTTTTATCCTGAAAAAAGGTCTCAATAGGCACGAAGCTCCATTATGCGTATTTTGGCTCTTACCGAGCTTAATAGCTCCTTATGGAAAGTAACCCCGGTGAAAATGGCTAAAATCGTTAAATTATGTTGTGGCTTTTCTCGTCTTGAGAAATGCTAAACGCTGTTTGACAGTTAGTTGATAGCTATCAATAAACAATATTGATTTTCGACATCAGATTTGAATTCAGCGACCTAAAAAACATAAAAAAAAGGAATTGATTTTACCAATTTCGATTGCTTATCGCTGTTTGACAGTTAGTGGACAGCTATCAATTGCCAATATCGACTTTTTGACATTAGATTTAAATTCAGTGACCGTAAAAGCCAAAATTCGCCAAATGGGGCTTCTTTTCAATTGAGACTTTTTCTTAGGATGAAAAATCTACAACATATATCAATTTCAGCCATTTTCACCGGGCTGACTTCCCATAAGAAATGATTGATCTGTGGAGCTTTGAAACTCCGTATTAGCCAAAATACGCATAATTGAGCTTTGTGCTTATTGAGACTTTTTCTCAGGATGAAAAAAGCTGAAACATGTATCAATTTCAGTCATTTTCACCGGGGGCCACTTCCCATAAGAAATAGTATTATAAAGTCTCTTTTTGTTGGTTTTTTACTTTCGTTGCCTAATTTATAAATAAAGTACTGATATATAAATAAAAATCAATTTTAAATAGAACTTTTTGATTTTTTAAATCTTTTTTACGTCAGAAGTTTGCTTGCTCTATGAACCACTTCCGCAATTTATACTTTACACATCTCATATATTTTCATTTTTTCAAATTGAATTAATTGGAGTTTAAAGCAATGTTTCTTTTTTTCTATTTATCCATAAAGATTTATTATTTAATTTAAATGATTTATATTAGTACTTAGACTTACGCTCTTAATAATATAACATCTTTTTCAAAATTGATAAAAAATACTATTTTTGTAATATTACTTCCAAGTGGAAATTTAACTCGGGGTTCTAATTTTTACCATAATTTAAAAACAAGCAAAATGATATCTTATATATTAAAGTTCATCGAATAGTTACCGATATACGAGGGCCCTCCTAGGAAAAAAGCGCTCTAGATAAGTGGTACATTTAATCTAGCTATCTACTTCTTTGTATCTTTCTTCTTAGGGCTTTAATACTAACCTGTTGGGAAACAGGACATATCACTGATGATGGTCTTTCCTCCAAATTTTCACCATTTTTATTCCTATTTGCCATCCTCTTTGTATTTATCGACGAGCCCGGTTTTGGGATTTGGTTTAGTTATACCAGTACCTACTTACCTGACACAGCATAACATCGATGACGGCCTTTACTGATACAGTTACCCCCGTCTCCACTAGGGTGTCAGCTTACCAGGGCTATATCTCGGCTCTTTTTCTCCTTCTATTAGAAAATACTTTATATTCATGATATTATTTTCAAAAAATATCGTTGAGTTTTCTGGATTAAGTTTTTTGAGTTAAGTTTGAATTTTGTAAAATATTGTTTCTCTATGGAGAAATCTAAAAGACACACTGACCAATGGCCATCTTCAACACTTTCTCCATAGAGCTGTAAGGAGTATGATACGTCTTACACAGCTTTTCATACTCATGTTAACCTCAATGGACACGTCGTACACCTTGATTTTACAAAAGAACAGGAACACACAGACACATATACACACACGAGTATTAAGCTGGATATTGCGATGCCCACGCTCTGTAGGCCAATGAGCACGAGCAAGAGCTTACGACAGACCCTGTGTCAGACAGAGGCTAACAGAATCACCTGCACCTCCAGGCACCTCGTTCAAGAGTGCTAATCTCGTAAGCTTTGGTGCTTACCTATCTGAAAAACACATCACATACACGCTTTGTAAAAACAAAGCAAACACAAGCACTACCCACCCTTACACATACATTTACAGGCTTAATACCAAAGTGTCGTGTGCATCCGTGCCGAAGGACACACACACATACACGGCTAATCCTAAGGTGCCGCATTTGTGCCTAGGGGATAAATATTGATAAGTCCAATATTATCCAGAACGGAGCTTCTGAGATAACAAGCGACCTCTCGGAGTAAACAGCCTTGCATCTGTAAGGAAGCCTGCAGATGTGGACCTTCACATTATCCCTTCTCTTGGAAACTTTTGTGAACAAAGAGAAGTTAACCATAAATAAAGAAACAAGTGCAGATAAAGAAGCCATATGCAAGCCCTGAGGCAGATCGGTAGCATAGTGGACAGAGTTTCTACCTGGCACGCAGAAGACTCTGGTTCAATCCTCAACCGGAGGGACATATTTAGGTAGTAGTTATTTAAAATAACGGTCATGGTGGCACTACCGCGTTGTCTAAAAGGTGCTGTTAAATGCAATGACTGCATGTTTAAGTGCTTAGACAGCGTTGACAGCACTGCAGAAGAATGGGTTAATCATCGAAAAACTAGACACTCACGGTACTCTAGTACTTAGGTATTAAGTTTTTGTGGGCTGTCACAAAGAAAAAAATAATAATACGGATCAGCACAAAGGAAGATTGACTGCATCAAGGGTGGAAGAAAAGGCTATGTTAACAAACACTGAGTTAAATCCTAACTTTAAAAATCTTAGTTTAAAGAGGTTTTTCGGTGCCTAGCGAGGGAAAGCCGCTATTTAAGCTGCAAAACAACGTGGTGAACCGGTTAGTTCCAAAAAGAAAAGGCGCACCATAAAGGAAGCCTCTTCCTCCAACGCGACTCTTCCAAGACGGATGCCGTTTTCAGCACTTTGCATGCGCGAATTCCAGCACTTTGTCAGAAGAGAAAGGGCAAAGAGGGCTAGATGGAGCACTCCCAAAATAAAGTCAAAAAAGGCTAGAAAAGGCATTAGGGTATAGTCAACTTTAGTCATAAGCTGAGTGCCATTAAACTTGCTATTGTTCCTGAAACATTTCCAGGAACAATCGCATATGGCTTAAGAAGATGGTTAATAATTGATTGATATTAAGATGGCTGACCCGAACCGGAAGGTAATTGGCTAGCCTTCAATAACTACTATCTCGGTAAATCCTATTGTGACGAGGAGAGGAAAGAAAAACCAGGCTGGAAAGTGAAGTTCCAAAACTCCGGATGTGAAAGAATGCAGCCATAAAGGTGGGGATGACAAAATATCTACTTTACACAGATAAAGTTATCATGCTTAATCTTAGAAGCGAGACTCCAGACACGATCCTTCAGCTGATTAAGACACCGAATAAGAACTGAAAACTGATGAAATAACGATAGTCATAAGCAGCATTTCGAAATCTCTGTAACGACCCGCATAAAATAATGCGGGTGACTATAAAAAGTAACTTTTCGGATACTTGTATCAGGTAAATGGAAAATAGATGGCCCAAACTTCAATAAATAACCTGGAACTAGTGCAGGTAAACCTACAACATTGCAGTCTAGGATCCAGAAATCCTCGATCTTAGGGGGTTAGGTAAAATTAATCGGACAAGCAAGTGGTATGTTAATATTGGAAACTTTTATTTATATCCAAAGGGCGTTTTATAATGCCTCCTTTTACTCTATGCTTAGACCTCTTCGTAGGCATGAAAAAGACGAGACCATACGCAGGTGAAAACACAACATGCTACAAAGTCAGCAGATTAAGGCTAACCTACATGGTGACACTGTAGAAGTAGAGGTGGCACAAGGATATTATCCTCAAGGCGGAGTGCTCTCTCCTTTTCTGTGAAACCTAGTGGTAAATGAGTTACTAACTCGTTTTAGCAATGCGCGATTTTACACCCAGGAATATGCTGACGATGTAGTAATACTCGTTCAAGTCAAACATTTTACTACTTAAGTAGAACTCATGCAAAGAGTTACAAACATCGTGCAATGCTAGTGCCAAAGCATAAACCTAAAAGTCATTACTGCGAAAATTGCAATACTACTTTTTACAAACAGTAAAAATATTAAAACTACAACAACCTAAAACTCTTTGGTGAGCAGATCAAAACTGTAAAAGAAGTCTAGGTCAAATCCTGGATACTGAATTAACGTGGTAGCAACATATCACAATAAATCTAAACAAAGCAAAAATGTACCTCATGAAATGCTGGAGCATGCTTGATCAAACTTGGGGGGTTAGACTAAAGATGACGCTTTGGTCGTACCTCACAGTTATCAGGCCGATAGATACCTACGGGGCTGTCGTATGGATAACAAAAGTGCAACAAATAACGGCAGTTTTGAGATTAAACCGTCTGCAGACACTGATATGTCTATTTATAACCAGCGCCTAATGAAAAAAAACTTTTTATGGCTATGGAAACTATCTTGAGTTCAACTCTTTTAGATATTTTTATCAAAACGGAGGCCATCAGCAGCGGGTATGGACGTGGAAACTAAATCCTGAAAAATATGGTCTCACAAAGACAACGGATAATAACGGCGAACAGCTTTTGGTTACAAGATCAGATCCCATAATAGCCATCTAAAACTTTAAAAACCATATTTTCAGCTGCGATCCTGACATAGGGACAAAGGGAGCATATTCATTACTTTCTAGAGGCATGGTTTGGTACAGCAATGGTTCAAAAACAGATGATGAAGTGGATACTGGTGTATTTGGAGTAAGACCCAGAGCGACATAAAGCTTTTCATTAGGCAAGCAAGCCACAGTATACCGGGCAGAAATCTATGCTATCCAAGCATGTGTTTAAGAGAATGTGAGAGGAGGATACCACAACAAAACATGCGCAATCTCTGAGACAGTCAGGCGTGCGTAAAACCCTTGAACTTCCATGGTTTAATATTAATAATCATGAAAGAGCGCCTAAGCGATCTAAAGAACTTACCAACGCAAGCAATAAAAAAGCAGATCAATTAGCAAAAGCCAGTTTATTTAGAAGTTTTAACGGTCTAAAGCTAGTCCTCGGACTACTAAAACAGGCGATAAAATCAACAATAGACAGATGGTCCCTAAAACAACATTTGGATGTTTGGCATGCATTACTTGGTCAAAGACATGCTAAGGCAACGCTAAGCGATCCCTCAAAGAAACTAAGTGAGGCCTTCTTTCTGGGGGCACACTTAGTTAAGACAAATAATAGAACTTTTGACAGGCCACTGTTATCTAAGGAAACACTTGCCGATAACGGGCATACATAACAGCCGCACAACATGCAGTCTTTGCGGAGAGGAGGAGGAAATAGAGTCATACATGACTTGGGGCGTACCAGCTATTACAAATAGTAAAACTTTTGACAGGCCACTGTCATCTAGGAAAGTACTTGCAAATAATACTGTTCGGATATATTTATAATTATCTTAATAGAAATCTATTAGACCTAATAAAGAAAAGCAAGCCTCTATAACAAAAAAGAGAAGAACAATAAGATACCTTGCCTAAACCAACCAACCTTCTCCAAAATGCGCAGGATCGTTAAGATCCTGCGCATTCCAATCATTAGTATAACAATTTGTTATCCTTAACAAAAACATGCAATCTGATCTGTGTGCGTATGTATTTGTATTAAAATTTTCTTATAAAAATGGTCAATAATGAAAATCAGTATCATTTGTGGTACTATTATTAGGGGTTCGAGGGCAGTGGACAAATTTTATCTAATTATAACCGCATAATGTGCGCAGGGTGATCCAAAAAATTTTAATTTAACAATTTTTATAATATCCTGGATTATAAAAAATCGTTTTGCATGCACAAATAAAGTTTTAAAAAAACCTTCCTAGATCTGTTTTATCCAAGCTTTATAGTCTAATGATAACCCAACAGAACACAAAACAAAATTAAAATACAGGGTGTACAATTTTAAAAAATAATGTTATGTTGATTTTTAGGACACCCTGTATATGGACAAATATTCTCCAAATGATGTTAATGAAAATTTAGATTAAGAATTAATCTACAAGTATTTGCAAATGGTACTATACTATTTAATGTAAGATCCTAAAGAAAATCCTTTACCACTAAATATTTACCTCCTTTTATAAAAAAAAAACAAAATAAAAAAGACACAAAGTACAAAATGCCTTTAAAATGTCCTTTATTGGTCATGTACTTTATATGAGGGGATATTTTCTATCACGGACAAAAATATCCTTTTCGTTTATGATACAACCAAGATTTCAGCTAAATTGTCGTGGAAGAAAAAATATAAAAGTTTGCAACATTTAACATTAACATTTAACACTGATTTTTAAGACAGGCAGCACGCTTTAATAAAGATTTAAGGTTTTTATTAAATTCCGTTAGATGTTAATAAAAATAAAATGTTTAAAGTGGAAAAATTGTATTCAATATTGCTTTAAATTTTGCAAAATATATTCCGTACTTTAAATATAATAGAAATAGCTACCCCTTTATAAAATGTCTCATAAATCCAAACGTATTACTCAAACGCATTAGTATAAATACTAATTAAATATAAAGCATATTGCAAATTGTAACCGTTGGGACAAATTCTGGTAAAGTTTTAACTACACGCTGGGGTGAGATAGTAAAAGTGTGCAGGTCGCTATAATAAATAAACTGTACTATTTTATTAAAGGATTAAAATTTACCTTTTCTTTAGATTGTGAAAAATTTGATTTCTATTTAAAATAAAAATAGCATTAATACAATTAAAAAATTTGCGTTTAAAATTTGAATAACATAGTATTTTAAAAAGAGCTAATTTCCTAAGAGAAACAAAATATCTGATAAAAACCAAATTTTTTTTGCAACTGATTAACAATTCGCGCAAACATAGTGGTCTTGACCAAAACATTTTATTAATTTTGCTATCAACGAATACCAATATATAATTGTTAGGTGGTAGAGAAGCTTTTTCTTGCCTGAGGCGGTACCACCCCTCTTGCCCTTTAAAGGACTCGTGAAGTCTTTGGGTTTTATAGATCCTATAGGACGTTTAGAGTTCTGGACGGGTGAGTCAGTTTTCCTTCTTTCTCTTCTTTTTTTTTTCTTTTTTTTTTCCACTATAGTAAAATTTAGAAATAATTATGATGGTACACTTGAAAGTAAAGTATGAGGTAAAATATCCCTCCATTCGGATCTCCGGGAGAGAGGTACATTTGGGGGCCACCATCGAAAAGTCTGATATCCTTCACAAATATATATATGGGCTTAACTTTAACGTAAACTCTGTTCACCATTATCTTCAATCTTTCAAACATCACATACTATTTCTTACCGGAACCCAAATAAGTCCTAAAACATCAACCAACCACCTCCTTTTCCCAGGTTATAAACTCATTTCATTTTTTCGATCCCATGCGGCCTTTGTGCTTACGTTCGCAACGACCTGGCTTGTGCTAGGATTTCTAACCTTGAATCGGCTAGGTCCGATATTCTTTGGCTTCTCATCTGAATGTTTAGAGGGTGGTAGTATACCACTGCACCTAGACCTCAGTAGGTCCTTTGTGCTTCCTCTTGTACAGGCGGGAGATTCACTGCGTCGTCCAACCTATTGATTTAAAATAGTTGACGACATCTTTATGTGGAATCTCCCTAATTTCGGCCAGTAATGGCCAATTCGTGCCCAGCATGGAGTTCCGTTCGAATGTGAGGGCGGGACAATCGCAAAGAATGTGTTCCACGGTCTCATCCTCCTGTTCACAGCCTCTACATAATCCCGTGTTCGTTAGACCCATTTTAAATAGGTGTCCTCGTAGCCCGCAGTGGCCAGTTAGAACGCCCGTTAGTGTTCGGAGGTTCCTTCTGGACATCATAAGGTTTTTTTTCGCTATTGACTCGTCTGGATAGCTTAACATTATTTTTGCAAAATTGCAGTTTGTAGTATCATCCCATTTCCCTTTAAACAGTCGATGGGAGTATTCTTTAATGATGTCTTTAATCGCTGCTGTTGTCAGTCCAGTGGTGGGGACGGGACCAACTAGTTTCCGTCCCGCAGCCGCCCTGGCCAGCGAGTCAGCGGTATGATTACCTTTAGATATGTCATGTCCCTTGATCCAGGCTAGGTTGACCACATTATTTAGAGAGATGTTAGTCAGGGCTTGATGACATTCTAGTACTAGTCCCGAAGTAATTCGTGGTCTTTTCAGGGCTAGTAATGCTTGCCTACTGTCTGTATAAATACAGATCGTATGGTTGGCGATCTTGCGGCTTTTAATTTCGTAAGCCGCTATAGTTATGGCTGTCAGTTCGGATTGAAGCACGCTGGGTTCGGCGCCCATTGTCCATCCGATTTTCAGGTTTATGGTTGGTGAGTATATGCCACAGCCTGTGCCCACCTTGGTCTTAGAGCCGTCAGTGTACAGGCTAATGGTTCTTTTAGACTCGCCTTTTATTGGTATTGTTCCTCTTATGTTAATTGTGTAGGGTTTATTGAAAACAAACCTTGCTGCAACTGAGTCCGCTCTTGCCTGTAGAATTGAAGTTCCCTTGTAACATCCCTCCACAAGCGTCGTCCAGTTGAGCCAGTGCCTACATTAGTGTCTAGACCGACCATGCGAAGGCGTGTTAGAGTCATCAGAGCCGCTTCCCTTACAAATATATCAAGGGGGGTGAGATTCAATATCACCTCCATAGCTCTAGTCGGTGTAGTCTTTATAGCACCTGTGATGTTTAAACATGCTATTCTTTGAATTTGATCTAGCTTATGTTTTGCCGTAATCTGTTCTGTTTTGGACCACCACACTATGGAACCGTAAGTTACCATGGGTCTTATTATGGCCGTGTAGATCCAATGGGCTACTTTGGGAGAGAATCCCCAAGTCTTTCCTATGGTTCTGCGGCATTGATCAAAAGCAATATATGCTTTCTTTATTCTGTTCTCCAAGTGAGAATTCCACGTTAGCTTACTGTCAAAGGTAATGCCAAGGTATTTGACCTCTGTTGAGAAGCTCAGTTCTGTATTAAAAGAACGGGTGCTCTGAGGTTCCCTAGTTTCTTTTTCTTTGTAAACAGAACCATTTCTGTTTTCTTGGGATTTACAGATAGAGCGTGTTCAACGCACCACTGTTCCAACTTTTAAGGGCATGTTGCATTCTATCGCAGATTACATTCAGGAATTTGCCTGTTAGCAAAATGACCACGTCATCCGCGTATGCTATCGTGTATAGGTTTTCGTTGTTAAGGCGTCGCAAGAGGCTGTCTAGAACCATGTTCCATAGTAAGGGTGAGAGTACCCTCCCTGCGGACAGCCTTTTGTTACCTTGCTCCTGACCTTAACATCGTCAGCCTTTATTTCTATTACTCGTTTAGAGAGCATATTCATTATCCATCCATTTACTGTTGGTGGGGTATGATAGTCAGCAAGTGCGTCTGATATTTTGGTAAAGGTCGTTTTGTCAAACGCCCCCTCTATGTCTACGAATACACCTAAGGCGGACTCCTTGTAGTCCATTGATCTTTCGATTTTATTTGAGACTGCGTATAGTGCTGTCTCCGTTGATCTGCCTGTAGTGTATGCATGTGTAAGGGTTTATTGATAATCACTACATCTCTGATATATCTTTCGCATAGCCGCTCCATGGTTTTCATGGGAAATGATGTAAGGCTGATTGGTCTAAATGATTTAGGGAGACTGTAGTCAGCCTTCCCTGGTTTTGGTATGAAGACAACTCTGACTTCTCTCCAGGCCTTCGGGATGTATCTTAGGGCCAGTGATGACCTGAAGACACCCACCAGGTGCGGAAGCAGCACCTCCATTCCCCACTGAAGTAGGGCTGGATATACGCCGTCCGGTCCCGGTGATTTGAAGGGGGAGAAGCCAGTGATGGCCCAACGGGCCTTGTCCTCATCAATGATTTTTGAGGCAATTTGCCAGTCTTCGTTTGTGGGTGTCACCTCTACATCCACGTCCACATGTTCTGTGTCTGCTGATTTTATAGTGGTGGAACCCGGAAAGTGTGTAGCAACCAGACAGTTGATGCTTTCTTCAAGGTTGGTTGTGTAGGAACCATCCTCGTTTTTCAATTTTCCTATACATTGATATGGATCTTTATTAAGAGCTTTTTGAAGCCTGGCTGCATCAGAAAAATCTTCAATTTCCTCGCAGTAGGATGTCCAGGCCGCTCTTTGATTTTGTCTTATGACTTTTTTGTATTCTTTGAGGAGGGATCTGTACAGTTCCCAGTCCTCATCGAGTTTGGTTGTTTTAGCCTTGTTAAAAGCTTTCCTGGCTTTCTTTCTGAGGTGATCTAGTTCTTGGCACCACCAAGGGCAGGCTGTACCATCGTTCTTGACCAACCTCATGGGACAGGCGCCTTTATAGGCCTTTAGCATTGCGTTTCGGATTGTATTGGAGTACATTTCCAAATCGTTGTGTGTTTTGGGTGTTTTAGTTTCTACATACCGCAGTTCCTCTACCAACAGCTCGTGGTATCGTACCTTATCTGTTTTTCGAGGATCCCGGATTAGTGTAGATGTTGTTACAGAAAAGTTTATTTCATACGTTAACCAGCGGTGATCTGACATTGAAGCTTCGTCAGATACCTGCCAGTTTTGTATTAAGTTAGATATACTAGTGGTGCTAAAAGTGATATCAATTCTAGTTTGACAGCGCGAGTTCACAAAAGTGGGCTCGGTGCCTTGATTTATAATACTTAGATTATGTGTTATGATAAAGTCGTAAAGTGACTTACCTCTAGTGTTTATGTCCTTACTGCCCCAGCTGATATGGTGTGAGTTAGAGTCACAGCCCATAACAAGCTCCAAACTGTGTTTGCGGCAGTATTCTACCAGATCCTCCATTTCTTTCCCAGGTGGTGGTGTGACTGCATCTGAGGGGAGGTATACTGAAGCCAGGACAATGGTTTTCTTTTGGCCATTCGTAACATATTCCATCCTGATTGCAGTGACGTCTGAGGTGGAAAGATGTATAAGCGGATGACCTCGAAATGACCTAGGGATGTAAATGGCTGTCCTAGGTTGACTATTGCTTGGAAAGCTAAAAATTTTACCAATTAGTTTGCCTAAGCCTAATATCTTGGTTTGATTTCTCCAGGGTTCCTGGATCAGTGCTACTGTATCCTGCAGCCCATCAAGGCGTTGGCACAATGTTGCCGTTGCTGCCCTGCTGTGCTGCAAGTTACAGCAGGGCAGCAGTAACTGCTGCCTTGTTAGCCATGAGGGTGTAGGTAGCAGTTCTTTAGTTTTGCTCAGTTGGAGTGAGCGTCTTGTCACTGGAGGCCGATGTGCTCGACCCACAGTCTGAGTCACCTTGGGTTGGTGTCTCGACGTTCCCTCTAGAACCGCTATCGTACGCCACAGATTGCGGCTCGACATCAGTCCCCTGAGGTTCGTCGTCGACCACCATCTCCTCAGCGGTCGTTGGGGCGGGAGTGGCAGCAGTGGCGGCAGTGGTGGCATCGCCGACCTGCACTGCTGCAGAGGTCTCGACGCCTCCAGCAGTCCCCGCCGCCGCCTCCATTCTGGCTCTCAAAGTTAGAGAGGTGAACGCGTAGCTCAACCTCATTGACCTATTCTTGAGTAGTCTTATGTCCTCGTCTCCTATGCCGAAGACGAAGAGGTGTCCTTCTGGGGCCGTCTTTGCCTCATGGTGAAAGACACACCATTTAGCTACTTTGAGGTCTGGATTCTGACCTTCAAGTCGACGTAAGATCGTCTCTTTATTTGCGTTGTCCCCAGCAGATTCTCCTGGTACCCAGAGAGAAGTCTTAGTGAGCTTAGGGAGTTGATTTATTCCCACGACCGTAAGTGAAGCATTACTCCATGGTACTAGGCTGGCAACGGTGTGCTTCAGCCACGTTAGGGATATATCATCATCGCAAACGACTCTGATAATCTCCCCGAGTAGGTCCACGAGCGAAATGTGGGAGGTTTGGTTTTGCTAGATGAGGCGAACATGATGTTTTTGTCCAGCTCTCCCATAAGCATTTTTTTGACAACCGGTTCTTTATCGGCGGTGATTTTGCCATAAGGGTCGTCTTTGTCTATGATAGCTACCCTGAGGTGGCTGGTAGCCGCCTCACTGTAGCTGCTTTTAGGTCGGGAAGGTGCGACTTCTTGTCGCGGCCTTTTTTGGTCCCTTATAGGAGTTACCTCCGTGGACGAACCCGAACGATGTCTTTTTTTGTCTGTTGGTGTGACGCGTTCCGTGCCTCTTTTGGAGGAGGAATCAGCGTCGCTGCCCTTAGACATTAGTTTTGAAGTGGAAGGTTGTGATGAACCGGCGGCTGCTGAAGCAGCCTTTTCCCGTTCTACACGCACCTTCTTCCTTCTTTTTGCTTCAGCACCGCAGATGCGTTTGCCGCGGCGGTGCTTGGTTGTTTGAGGTGAGCGTTTCCGTCCATCCTCAGATTTGTTGTCATCGTCTTTTTTCTTTTCTTTATCCATGTCTGTCCCACGAGTAGCTAGGGAAGTAACCCGTCACTCCTGGCAGAGCCCCGCATGCCAGGAGAAGGCTAAATTTAAACTGGGTTTCGCCCGGTTCCCAGAGTTCGCATAATAACGATTGAGCTCCCCCTCAATCATGCAGCCCTCGGCTTATGCTGTTTCACCTTGGCTTGGGGAGTTGGTCCGCGATGACGAGTTTCGCAAAGGCTTTGGAGGGGTTTTATTCCCTCGCACCCAGACCTGGCCGTTCTCCTATCCGCCACCTGGAGACGCGTCCGGCAGGTGCTCAGCCCCCGCAGAAGTGACTGCGGTACCGGATATTCTTTGGCTTAAACTTACTTTTAGATCTTCTACCAAATTCATCTGCTGTATATACCGATCCCCGTTTGACAATTCCTACACCGAGTTCTTTGATTTCCTTTCAATAAAGATCGACAATATTATTTTCAGTTTCCATTGGCCGAAGTAATCGTCCTCGGGGATTTTAATGTTCATAATAAAAACTGGCTAGGCTCTACAAA
Organism: Listronotus oregonensis; assembly: GCA_019359885.1. NCBI lineage: Eukaryota > Metazoa > Arthropoda > Insecta > Coleoptera > Curculionidae > Listronotus > Listronotus oregonensis. The sequence goes on from JAHBCN010008179.1 coordinate 31,402, forward strand.
ACTGATACACAAGGCAGAGCAGCCGAATATTTAAATCAGCAACTTGTTCACCAATCTAATTATGGAACCTACCTACTTTCCTAGGGTTCCCACCCATAATTCTAACGCCCTAGATCGCTTTCTTACTTTCACTCCCAAACTCTATTAAGGATCAGTAACTGCTCCCATTGGTTGCTCTGACCATGGTTTGGTCACAGTATCATACTTTATACATTCTGAGGCAACTGTACGCATGCCGCCACGAACCGTCTGGCACTACAACTCGGCCGACTGGCATGGTCTAAGAGATTTCCTTGCCAGCTACCCTTGGGACCCTACTGGCTTTTCTACTCACGATTCTTTCAAAATATGTAAACAAATTACCGAAACAATTCAACTAGGCATTGAGACCTATATTCCCCACACTAAAAGGAACCCCATAACTTCAAATCACAAACCGTGGTTTTCCAAATCTTGTGATAAAGCCAGACTTTTAAAAATTTAAGCCCACAAAAAGTTTCTCCAAAACCCAAGTCTCTTAAAGCCGCAGGCTAGAAACAAACCAAAAAATCAGTATAATTAGACCATCTCAGAAGCAAAAGACCGTTTTAACAATCGGATAAAAGATTAAGTTCTCTCTTGCTCAAATGACAGTAAAGCTGTCTGGTCCTTTGCCAAAAATATTACTAAAAACTTCTGCGCAAATTTTTCTCTACCCCTAATTTCCAAAGATGAAATTGTCTCTACCTCTAAAGAAAAAGCCGAGCTATTTGCAAAACAATTTGCTGCCAATTCTACGCTTGATCCTCCTATTAATCTTCCTCTCCCAACAGTTGCCCCTGTTTTTCATAAAATGTCCGATATCATTTTTCAAGTCAAACAAATCAAGCATATTGTTTTTTCTCTTAATACTAAACAATCGTCTGGGCTGGATGGCATACCAGCAATCGTCTTAAAAAAATGTGCTCCCGAGCTTGCACCCATCCTAACTTGCTTCTTTCAAATCTCTTACGACACGGGCAATTTCCTTGAGAGTTGGAATGTTGCACGTGCGCAACTTGTCTCTAAATAAGGATGCAAAACTATAGACCCATATCTCTTCTTTCTGTTGTTTGCAAAGTAATGGAAAAATTTATTAATTCCCAAATCTTAAAGTGTCTGGAAAAACACAAGATCCTACATGATAGACAGAATGGATTCTGTAACAGAATATCCACAGCTGATCTTCTTTTCTTTGTGTCACACAACTGTAACAAGTCCCTTGGTGAATCCCATATCGTTGTTTTTGATATATCCAAAGCTTTTGATCAGGTTTGGCATGATGGGCTTCTTAACAAACTTTAATCTTACGGTCTTCCACCTAAGCTTTGCTCTTGGTTCTTCAGTTTCCTTTCTAATCGACGTATATCAGTTACTGTAGGTGGTCATTCTTCCAACTTTTACCAAATTAATGCTGGGGTGCCCCAGGGCTCAGTGCTGGCACCCACGCTGTTTCTTACACATTAACGATCTTCTCTCTTCCACATCAATCCCATTTATAATTTTGCTGACGATAGTACCCTTCACTCTAGTATTCAATTTCCTAAGCCACCATGCAATTATGATTTGGAAAACAAGCACAGGTCAATGCAGACATCTCTTTCACAAAATCTCAAACTTATCTTGGATTGGGGCGCCAAAAATCTTGTTCAGTTTAATACCTCGAAAACACAGTCATGTTCAGTGTCGCAAAAAAGTATGCCAATTCTCATCCGTTAATTTAGGCTCTGGCCTAGATGACGTTAATTATTATTTTAAAACAAAAATTATTTGACAGTGACAGTACTTGTTATTCAAACCATTACCATTGTTTAAACTGGTTTAAAACTATTATCGTTCTGAAAGATTGTTACATTTTAATTAGTTAAAATAAGAACTTATCCTCAGGATGAACGAGTTGATAAGATTTTGGTAATCGGTGAGTGTCATGAAAACTGTTTATTAGCGTCAAAAGTATGTGCCCAAAGGTATCCTAACAGGCGTCATCCTAATAGGCGATCATTGGAAAAGTTGTTTCAGCTTTTCCGAAGAACAGGCAGAGTGTCTTATAAAAAGCCAGAATGACAAAAACCGGTTACCGGAAATGAGGCAAATGAATATTTGGTGAAAGAATCTCTAGTTGAAGACCCTCACACAAGTTAGCGAAAAATATATCAAGCAACTGGAATAAGCAGACAGAGCATCCAAAGAATAATTAAAAAACACCAATTTCACCCATATCACAATCAACTACATCCACAACTTTTTGAAGAGGATTATGATCGACGACTAAATTTTTGTTTATGGGTTTTAGAAAAGTTTGGGGATGACGAAATTTTTTTTTTGAATATATGCTTTTTTCCGATGTGGCAACTTTTCATAACAACAGATTAGTTAAAAGAAATTACTTTCACTACTACAGTGATGAAAATCCTTTTATTATTAGAAGCCTTGATCACCAGCAGTTGGTATATTAACGTGTGGTGTGGAATTATTGGAACGCGAGTAGTAAGTCCATACTTTTTTCATGGTCACTTAAACGGCGACATGTTTCTTGGATATATTAGGGACAATTTGCCTATACTGTTGGAAACTATACCTCCTAATATTTGTAAACTGATGTAAATGCAGCTAGATGGTGCACACTTTGATAAACGTGTTAGAAACGAGTTAGATCGACAGTATCCAAATAGATGGATAGGACGACGAGGTCCACAGAATTGGCCAGCCAGGTCTCCGGACCTAACAAGTCCCGACTATTTTTTATGGGGATATATCAAAAATAGTGCTTACAATACAGCGCCAACGACAGCTCAGGATATGAAAGTACGAATAAAAAGAGCGTTTTGTTCCATACCGCCAATTATGTTATCCAGAGTTCAGCATTCATTTCAAGAAAGAGTTCGCTTATGCATCGAGCATAATGGAGAGCACTATGAGCATTTATTAAAATAGTAATTCTTTTGCTATTTAAGTTTTCTAATTTTTTAATAAAATAGGTTTAAAAATGTTTTTAGCTTTTCACTATAATACAGTGTGTTCCATTTTTAAATAAAGGAATTAGTTATAATCCAAGATAAAACGCCTTTTGCGTAAAAATCAAAACAGATGGGTATAGGGAACCCTAATATAGTTTTAAAGGGAATCTATTATGATAAAGGTTTTGAAGAGAAGGATAAGTTAAGCTCAATTTTAAATTTTCGTGCAAAACACTGTGATAATATAGTATTTTTTTAGGGTAAATATATTTTTTTAAAATTTAATCTTAATAGGGGTTAATTTTTGGGGGCTAAAATATTTTAAACAATGTTTCAAAAAAACACGAAGATCGCCCACCGTCGTGATATAGATTTTGAAGAGGAGGCTAAGTTAGGGTTACTGCACTTTTTCAGCTTTGTTTCCTGAACTAAATGAGTACTACATGCAATTATACTTTATAATTTATTATGTGAATTCAAAAAAGTTTTTTGTTTTTTTTGTAAAAACTAAATTAAATTTTGCAATTAGAATTGGATATGTATGTACCTTAAATTGGATAGGATTAGATATTAATACTTTTAGGCAAATAAAAAAGCCATTTTATAACTTTAAAATACATTTAGAAAACACTATTTTTAAATTTAAGTCGATGTTGTAATACTTTTGGTATTTAAGTTTAAAATAATAATATTAAAAAATAAAAAAACAAAATTTTTAATATATAAATTTACGTTTCATATAAGTTATTTACGGTATATTTTCTGCGAATACGGCGTTACGCACATTCTTTTTTACACAATTCTAGAAACCCAGATTAAATTATATTTTCACCTAATGGGCTAGCAAATTGTTTTTAGTCCCTTAGAATCAGGCCGCACTAAAGTTGGAATGGCCCGCCATTCTAATGAGCTTCTGGTCCCTTATCCAGAATAACATAGTTAGGGAAAACCATACAGCCCCGATTTCTACAAATATTATAAGAGGGTTAAGCGCCTTTGCTTTTAATATCTAGATATATTTCGAATGTAACTAATTGCAAGTATAAAAATGAAGATAGAAGATTTGGATATATTTTAATAGTTTCTCCTATTTTTTATTAAGTATTTTATATTTCTAATAAAAAAATGTAATTTGTTTTTTATGAAAAAAAAATATACCTTTGTATTTGGTAGAATAGAATAAATCTTTATTGTGTTAACCAAAGGTTTTACATAGTTAATTGAATAAAAATAAATTTAATTAAACAGACAGAGTAATAATATAAACCAGAACAATTTACATAGAAAAAAAATAGGTTAATATATTAAAGATAATGATAATTTGTAACAATAACACACTTTAAACCAACAGGACAATTACATAATAAAATGGTAATTAAATATTTAGTAATTAAATGTTTAGAGGTGTTGTCATGTATTCCTCAACGCTATAAAATGCATGTTGTATCAAATACTGTTCGGTAGTGAATTCAAATTTTTTCATGTTTTCAGAGTTTTGAATAAAATTATCGCGTGCCTTTCTTTTTGTTTCTCTATGACTCTTGCATAATTCTTTTTCATGGCTCTATAAGCACTCAAGGAGGACTCATCTTTAAAATGATCGGCAACAGTTTTCACCGCACTTAATGTATTTTCATTTCATAAAGTTCTTGGGTAAACCAAGTAACAGGATTCTTTTTGTACCACAATATATTTTCTTTAAAGGAAAGTGGAAGGTGACCAGATTTTTTATATATTTATAAGAGATTCAGATAACCAATCGATAGAATCTTGACTATGAAACTCTGCCCAATTAATTTCATAAAAGGATTCACACATTTCTTCAATGCCATGTTCAGTAATAAATCTTCTGTAGCCAAATTTACCCTTCGTATCCAGAGAATTTTGAAAGCTAAAACCTGATACCATAGTGATCAGACAGGCAAGGATCCATGATACCCACATCGACGGGCTCTTCTAATGTTTGTTAAAATGTTGTCTATGCATGTCTGAGTACCGACAGAGACACGAGTAGGTTTATTTATTAGGGCTCCAAGGTTAAAAGATGAAAGAAGACGGCAAGCTCTTCAAAGGAAGGACAAGTGCTCAAAAAAAATTTAACATTAAAATCTCCAGCAGTTTATTTTGTTATATTTTTGGATAAATCATCAAGCAGAGACTCAAGCAGAACCAGAAACTCACCAAAGTTAGCGGTACAGGATCTGTAAACTGTAATAATCACATGCCCTTTGAAATCTCCACCCCACAAAATTCAGCAGTAAATTCTCTACAGTAGTCGTTTAAATCTACGGGATTACAAAATTTTAAAATATCCTCCCCTACATACATGACCACACCACCGTGTTTACCAAAACATCTACAGAAACTTGACAAAACACCATAACCAGGAAGCTTTACTAATTTTAACTGGTCTTCCATCAGCCAGTGCTCAGCCAGACAAACAATATTAAATGCATTTTTATGAAGAAATAGAGATAATTGCTCAATCTTATTAGACAAACATTGTATATTGACATAAAATATATTTATTTTTTTAACAACACTTACTGGCTTATTTTTGATATTAGGCAAAACCTCCTGTTGAACTTTATTGGTGTGTACATTTTGGTCAATTAACCTATCTGATATTAATGATTTCTTTTCTGCATGGCTCTTCCTCGAAAATTTCCAGCACTGTTTTTTGGAGATCTGCTCCAATTAAGTTTAAATAAACCAACAACAACATTTGCCGGCAACAGAGATCACATTGACGGGTTTAATAGATTTTTTTGAATGATGCTTGATAAGTTTTTTACCGGAAAGCTTTTCACAGGAGAGCGGTTCTATGCCATTTGCTGCTAGATTATCTTTTACATCTTGTTCAGTGGTGTTTCCATTGAGGTTTCCAACATGGTACCATTTTCGTTCTTCTGCAGCGGCCAGTTTAGTTTTGATGTTTGAGGTTCCTCTAAAACATCAGAAGCAGGATTTCACCCGGGCCAAAGTGGTGTTGCAGCTGCTGCAGTCAACAGTGTATTTTTCTGAGGCTGATGCTTCATTTCATTTTCTAAATTGTTGTCCGTACAAAACCTAACAAGCTCAGTGTTGGTACTTTTAATAGCATCCACAACTGAGTCCAGTCTTAAAAACAACTGTTCATTTTGATCCTGAAAAAATGTCGCTTGATGGTTTATAAAAAGTCAATAACTTACTTTAGTTAACGTAAATAAATGCTGTTTTAATAAATATTTGGAAGAATTATATTATTTTTTTTATCTGAAGGTCAAGTGTAAACATTATTTTTAATGAAAATAAATATTAAAAGGTTAAAAAACAGAAATACTACCACAAAATACTAAACTATACAAAATGTTGCACCACCTCAAACCAAGTTTAAGCTTAGAGGTATACAGTGGACGAACAGAAAATAAACACTTTTTTGAGAATAATTTCTATTTTGTCATTAAAGTTACTAATAAATAAAAATACATTAGAAGTAGTATTTAATTTAAGGTAATGTTTAGAAAAGGATAAAAAACATGTTGCTTTAAAAAAGTAAAAAAAAAAGTTATAATAAATAAAAATACATTAGAAGTAGTATTTAATTTAAGGTAATGTTTAGAAAAGGATAAAAAACATGTTGCTTAAAAAAGTAAAAAAAAACAGCAGACGTTCTAAATCTAGACCGTCTGCTGTTACTGCCGTTGCCGAAAGCCGTTCGGAAATTTGGAACGTCTGCTGTTACTGAATATGCCCCCGAAAACCCTCAAATAACGATTTCGGCTGATTTTCATGGGCGATGCAATCCCCCCCCGCACCCCGCAGAGCGTCGGGTAATTCTAATGTCAGAATTAAATTCAGCATCCCCAAAAACCCCCGAGTAACGATTTTCGGCTGATTCTCATGGACGCTGCTAGGGAAAACCCAATCACCCCCCCAGAGCGATCTCCGAGCACCCCGGTTAATTTTAATGCCAGAATTAATTTCCCCTCCCTGAAAACCCGAATCTCGAGCGATTTTTTTGAGTTTCCAGTTGTTCTTATAATATTGCAAGTAAATATACAACTGCAAAAAAACATTTATTGCACAAGAATGCATGTTTCAAAAAATCGCATAACCACACCATATAGACTTTTTCCTGGGAGCTTTCTGAACACAATGCAGAAAACCGCATCTCGATATCTGCTGGCCTTAAATATTTCCGATTTATTTCCTAACTTCTCCGGACTAGAAAAACATTTATTTCTGTATACATTTTAAGTTGTTAAATAATTGTATTACATGTGCACGAAACAAAAGCTGTAAGTCGAAATTACTTGTCACTGCCGCAGCAGTTCTTTTCTGGAACTTAAATGCTTATTACTTACGGGCCTAAATTGCTAACCATAAAGTCCATGGAGCCAAAAATTAAACTTAATAAAAATATGAAAGCAAAAATTAAACATTGGATTTTAACTAATTTCATTATTCGTTGCCTTAACTGTGTCAAGTATTACGTTTTTTTAAGTTATTAGGTCTTTATTTGTTTTCTATTCTTTCTTTTTATTATTTTTTTCTTGACACTATTTATTTAATTAATTTTTTTTTAAGTGGTTATCTGACACTTTCTTTATACGGTTTTTGTTTTAAGCATTTTATAGGCATTAGAGTGAAGCACACACAAATTTTTTGATTCATTTTGCTTCTACTCTCAGCCAAATGTATTTTGATAATTAATAAAGAATTTTTTTGGGTTTAATAAATAAATAAATAAATAAATAAATAAATGGTACAAATCACCTTTAATTGAATAAAAACGTAATAGGAGCTACTACAAAGCGTACTGCATTTTACAGAAAATCTAGGGCTAAATCTGATTTACTTTTTAAACTTGTTACCTAAAAGAAGGTTTATATATTTAGTTTTAAAAAGCAACATTTTTTAAATAATATTTTATAATCTTTCCCCTACAAGAACAATATATAAATCACTTAGATGTGAATTTGGCATTCAGTTTTATTACAAAGAGGAGTCCATTTTAATAGCAAATAACAACAATTTAAAATTCTGCCATGCTCCACTCTGCCGTTCTGCGGGCCTCTTAATTTGCTTTTATGTTCGTTTTTGGTCGCTGTATAAAATTGTTATTATTTGAGATTTATTTACTTGCGTGACTTGAAATGTCGACAAAACGCTTGAAAATTTATATTTGCTTTGAGCAAAGCCAACTCCCAAGAATTTAGTTTGATTAAATTTAAACCATACTAAACTTTTACAGTTGCATTATGTTTTGATAAGGACAAAAAAAATCAGTTATAAGTTTATAGCTCCCGCAAATTTTATAGAACTATATGCATGTTTTTTTATTTTATTCTTAGGCAATTTTTTGGTAACATAGTTTCGGGTGGATTATCACTTACAATCATCTGCATAAAGTAATAATAATGACATTTTGTCAATATCCGCCAAAGACTTTGCCCTCTACTTCTTTATTCGAAAAATATATCCAAACGTTGGGATTAAAGGTTTTTTTTC
>JAHBCN010008180.1:0-40043 GCA_019359885.1 Listronotus oregonensis
CGAATTAACCCGTATTAGATTAATCCGCGCAACAAGAAGCAATTTTTGAAAACATACAATGGTCAAACCATAACCCAGGGTATAAGGATTTAATAGGTACTTGTCATTAGTAGTCCATTTAATATTAAAATTGATAAATTGACTCAAATTCTATAAATTGAACTGAAAACAATCCAAAGTTGAAAATTCCCTAGATATTAGATAAAATTCCCCTTTTCCCTATTGTAGGAAAAAATCCCTAGAACTAGGGAATAATTTCCTAGGTTGGCATTACTGGTGTATTACCTACTGTATTGTATTATGTATAAAACGACGCCGCCAGAGCGCTTGCCGCGCGCGATCGGCGAGATCAAAGGGTACCACGGCGCTTTGGCCCATGCCGCCCCGCCGCCGCGCGTTTGAAACAAACGGCAAACGCAAATAGTTTTATTTTATAATTTCATAGACTCAAATATGATTTCTCGAGTTCTCGAGTTTTCTCGAGCTTGATTTCCCGGGAACAAAGCCCAACGATTTCCCGGGAATTCTCGAGCCGAGAATTCCCGGGAATGAACCCTAGTAGGAACCCATAAACTACTGTTAATAATATAATAAACTATGTAAAAATAATTAATAGCTTATTTTCTAATTGGTATTTTTATTCATATAAGCAAAAGAAATAATCAAGACATTCTTTTTGCTACGTAAATTGTTACTTAATTTTCATTAAAGAAAAATTATGTGAAGTTATTTTTACTTCTTAAAAATATATTTTTAAAGAAGACCTTCTGAATAAAAATAATGAGTTTAATTATTTAAGTTAAGTTGAATTATGGAATTTTCTTGGAGTTTTGTTGTTCTATTAAAAAAAAAAACAACGTTTCTAGTGGTAAGAAAGTCCAACCTTCTTCGGGTGAATTTTAATTTAATGTATACAAGGATATTTTACAGACAGTTGCATTAAGGCAGAATGTTGAATAAAAGATCTGTTTGGTCCCAATATCAATTTTAATTAAAGGTGTCACTTTCTGTGGGATGGTCAAATATTTTTAAGCTAAGTCTATTAAACAATTCCCGGTAGTTGCCAAAAGATCAAAGATCAATGCAAAACATTTCGAATATGTGAAGACATGCATCTCATTGTTGGAATTAAGAAATTAGATAATAATCGAAAGTAGCACATCGATATACCCATACAAGGTTAAAAAAATTAATCCTATAGATTTGAATATAAATGGATACTTACTACTTTCATGGTTGTAATTTTGGATGTTGTTCTGATAGCAACTAAACTGCAGCTGATAATTTTTTTGATAACGCTGTTTCTTTTTATATTGATGAGATTTTCTCCCACCAGACGTGTTAAAAATTTAGCATATTGGCAAATTATTGATTCAATTTTGTTATGTGTTTTATTCCAAATTTGAGGATGGAATTAACCTTTACACATTTTAATAGAATTTTTATGGCATTGAATTTGGTATGATTCCGTCCAATTAATATAATTTGCAGAAGTAGTTTTGATAATATGAATTTATTAGTCCAGTTAATGAAGGGACAAAGCTGTAAATAAATCTGTACAGTTTTCCCTTGCGGCACAATTTTTAGGTCTAAGGGGATGATTTCGAGCAAAAAAAAGTTTATCAACACTAACAGGTGGGAAAGAGCTAAAAATAGCCCCTCAAGGCCCGAAAAATAGGTTTCCCGCTCATATCTGCCAAAATATGCGAAATGGAGAATTTTTGTTTGCACAAAAAAAAAGATCTCCTTGTAGCCTACAAAAATGATTTATACAATTTTTTTGAAAAATCTATGGTTTTTGAGGTAACGGGACCCAAAGTCCCCTCCTTTTAGCTGCCGCTTTATCGCTAGAATGCCGCTATCTTCATGGATTCACTTATAAGCGGGCGGACGAATTGTTCCATTGCTCGGGCAATAATGCACATTTTTTAATCATTTAAAGTTTATCGGAATGGGAAAACCCGTACCTATCATTGCATTTGAGTTTGGGTGCATTTCGATTTTTCTAAAATATTAAAAAAAAGGGATCAAAGTTTTTTTTTTAAGTATTTTGGGAGTATCTCATAAAGGGTCATTCCATCAGAAATCATCCAAAAAAATAAATAAATAAATAAATGGTTGCTTGACCATTTTTAATATTTTTATTTTTTAATATGTTGATCCTTTTTACCAACTAATAACAAAATGGTGTTTGAAAAAATTTTATATGCCTTCGTTTACCTTTAGCAGCTGCGTTTCAAGATGGCGGTGACTCAATTGCATCAAAATCGTCGTTTGCAGAAAGTCTTATATCTCTTAAAACATATGAGATAAAACCAATAAAATAAAACCCCTGATGTACATCTTTAAATGGACTATCACTCTATATCAAATGATTGGAAAAGTACGTTTTAGGAAGTAGGTAAAATAAATCTAAAAAATGTAACAAAGAAAGTGAAATTTTTCATTTTTAAGATTTTTTTTAAGTATGAAGGGGATGTTTCTGAGAGTTATTTTTTTATTTTTGTTTTTACATGTCTGGGGTGTTTGCATACAAAATATTAAACTTTAGAAGACTACGCTTTCCAATATATTAAATTTTGAAATTTTGAAATTTCCGAAAAATTCAAAGTTTGGAGGTTAATATCACAGATGAGGGAGCTCCATAAAATCTAAAACTTTAAAAAATTAAAGTCTCTTTTGATACCTTTTAAATAAAACAATTTCTTTTCTTTAGATTTTTTAATGTAAAGTGTATAAATTTTCAAAAATCGCAAAAAAGCTGTCATATTGCACGTTTCTTAACAGTTGTTAGAAGTGAAAAAACTGTATCATGTACTACATTTTAACTTAAGAACTACTTCAAACATAATTAAAAAAAATAATGATTAATATTTACATAACTCAACAACAACAACTCAAAAAACATGTTAAACTTTTTTTATACCTTGTGTAGAAACACCCAGTTCAACTTTTAAAAGGTATTTATATAGCCAAGTAATAATTTTCCAATATTTTTTTGTAATTATTATTTTATAGCGCTGTTTAAATTCCTAATAATTAGTTTGGTGCCGGAATTCATTTTAGATAGATCTTATCATGCATTGCTCTTTATTGGAAATTTGCTGAGACTCATGTCATAGCCTGTTCATGACATGCAGCAACATGAAAGCTTCAGATAGAAACAAACATTACTTTGTCCAGCTCAGTTTATTGTGAACTGTGATTGAGAACGGGTGTTTCAAGATAATGATAATTTATTTTTTGAAAGTAATTTTGTGAGTTATTCAGAGGCTTTAATTGAAAATTAAATTTATTGTTTAGTAATTTTGCGATTTTTGAAAATTTATACACTTTACAATAAAAAAGTCTAAAGAAAATAAATTGTTTTATTCAAAAGGTATCAAAAAAGACTCTTAATTTTTAAAAGTTTCAGATTTTATGGAGTTCCCCCATCTGAGATATTAACCTCCAAACTTTGAATTTTTCGGAAATTTCAAAATTTCAAAATTTAATATATTGGAAAGGGTAGTCTTCTGAAGTTTAATATTTTGTATACAAATACTACAGACATGTAGAAACAAAAATAAAAAAAATGAACTCTCAGAAACATCCCCTTCATACTTAAAAAAATTCTAAAAAATGACGATTTTCACTTTTTTTGTTACATTTTTTAGATTTATTTTACCTACTTCCTAAAACGTACCTTCCCAATTATTTGATATAGAGTAATAGTCCAGTTAACAATGTACAACAGGGATTTTATTTTATTGATTATCTCATATGGTTTAAGAGATATAAGACTTTCCGCAAACGACGATTTTGATAAAATTTGGGAGTCACCGCCATCTTGGAAACGCAGATGCTGAAGATAAACGAAGGCATATAAATTTTTTTCAAACACGATTTTGTTATTAGTTGGTATGTAGGATCAACATATTAAAAAATAAAAAATATTAAAAATGGTCAAGCAACCAACCACCCTTGGATGATTTTCGATGGAATGGCCTTTAAAATTTATTAATATTTTTTGAAAAAATGGTTTGCTATTAACATTTATTTTTTAAAATGAGACCTTAGCCAGTAATCAATAATCCCAGAAAATTGTCTACACTATGGATATTTTCGCGACTTACCGTTTTTAATTTTACTGGTTAAAGGCAGTTTTTCCCCCACCATTCAAACCGTTTTTAAACCAGCCTATCCTCCAAAAAACGGTTTACGTATGTCAACTTACTACTAATGGTTTAATACCTTTAGTTTAAATTTAAATGTAGGTCTTTGGAAGTTAAGAAATAAGTCAAAAAGATAATATATAAACCAAATTTTTCTTTTTTAATAAATTAGCTGTTTCCAGTCAACTTAATAAGTAAATTTTTCCTTTATGATTGTAATATAACTTATTAATTCATCGCAGGGAATTAACTAATAAACCAAAAAAATCTCAATCCAAATAGTTGTTAAACCATAGCAAAAAAACATCACAGAACCAAAACAATAGAAAAGCCGCGAATCCTCCATTATTTTAAATTTAAATTTGACATAACCATTATTAACGCTCCTCCTGACCAGTGGCGATAGCGGTAGATACTGGGTACAAAGTAATGACGTAGATACTGACGACAGAACACCTTCCCGTTACGCTTCGCCGAAAATAAACGGTATGTTAACTGTCCTAACAATGTTCAACGCGGTATGTCGCCAAAATTTGATGACTATCTTTCTTGCATTTTGATAAAAAAATGTTTTGCCCATTTGCATTTTTTAGCCTACTACCACATCTACCCAGTGTACCATGTTATGGATTTTTCGACGGCCGTTTTTGCGAAAAATATTGCGGGTTTCCACGTCGGAATCGTGAAAACTTTTTTTCTCTTGAAAACATCCACGAAGACCTAAGAATTGCGCCACAAATAAAAACTGTACAGATTTATTTACAGCTTTGGGTACTTTCAGGTCTTCAGTTATTAAACTAAATGCACAAAAACTTTCACATTTGAAGCCCTAAAATTTATATTTCATAGGAAGTAAGTTGAAAATATCCCTTATTAGTGTATGAGTTTCAGGTAAGCAGTAGGCAGCTAAAAATACGCAAAGCCAACATTTTGTCTATTTATAACTTTGTCATTCGAAAAACAACAAATAATACATCCGTCAAGTTGGTTGCCTTATATAAAAATATATTTCGAAAAAAAAACAAGAAAAATCATGATTTTTATAATTTAATTATAAAACTGTCATCGAAAAATTATTGCAACTAACTCGGGCAATAATTGGCGATTATTAATCTCAACCCTTAACGGGCTAAAAAAACTTGATGACGTCATGCCCCCACAATTACCGCCTTATAAAGGGGAAAAAGGGCCGGTCCTTAATACCAGGGCCTTGGCACCCTAGCTACTAGTCCCCCCATGTCGCTAGTGTAACGTCACTTGTCACATTAATTTCTATCTTCTATTTGTGGTCGATTTTATAATCTGTCAAAACATACTGTTATTAACATATTTCTTATTCGTTATTAATGTAAATAAATAAGATATATAATTTATAAATACCAAAAAAATATTCTAAAATTAAAAACTTAATCTTTTTAAACATTATAAACTTATCAATCCCGGTTTCCGGATTGCCTAGAACCAGCTGCATTACCCCGTTGCACAGCAAACCAATTCTTTGGATGATGAAACTTGAATTTTTTGCATTGTATTTTTTTTGAAATTTCATTATTAAACCCTTAGCCTCATCACCCAAAAGGACCAAAAGTTTCAACAGCAAAAGGAATGAAAAATAAAGCGTTCTTCAAGCTCTTTATATTTCAGATTTTTTATTCTCGGCAATACGAGCAGCCGCACCTTTAAAAATTGAAGTTTTGTCCAGATAGGATTTTGCAAGTGTATGGCTGCAAGTAGCGTCCCAAAGAATTGTTTTATTTTCCACGAATTAAGGTCATTCCATCTACCCGTTTTCCATCGTTCTGCAAACTCCAAGAGGCTCTACGAAGGATGTTCAGAAAATCAACTTTTTGATAATGTCATTTATCTGACTTTTTGGAACGCCCTGCGTTTTTTGCAGCTTAACCCATGTGGCCATAAATATCACATTTTTCGCCGCAAACCGTTTCCCCACACACAGGCAGACCAAGTCTGGGGCGATGGAAAAGAATGTTTTGTTGCTAAAAATTTCCCAAGGAAAGATGGAAGTGCGTTAACCAAGCATTACTTTCAGGGGCCTGAAGAGCAAGTAGACGGCCTTATCTTCACTTGTCTGGAATTTTTGTAATATATTTGTGACGAGCTTGGCAAATTAAAAAAGTCAAAATCTTTTTTTTTTTGGTAATTCTTGTGGTTTTTTTTGAAGATTGCAAACAGATAACCATCTTAAAAACAATTGCGAAATCATTATCCACTGTGGCAAGGATATGGAAAGGGAAAAAATTTTGGAAATAAACCTAAAAGTCATTGATTAACCCCAAAAAGGCGGAAATAGACAGGGTGGATGTATCTTTATTCCAAGCCCCCCAAAAATTTTTTGGGGAAAGTGCTTTGTAAAAGTTTTTAATTTTTATCCCCTTTTTTATGTCTTAACTAAATTTTTAAACATTATAAAATTACAAAGAATTCAAATTTCCAAAAAAGGGAACATCTAACAAAAAAGACATTGGGGGATGGCAAAGGAAATTTTAGTAAATAATAGGAAATATGTGAGTCTATAAATTTTAATTTGGTGCTAAGAGTTTTTAAAAAAATTTGTCTTTTTATTTTAGTATTAAATTTCATTTGACGAAAAAGCCCCCAAAAAATTTAAAAAATTTAAAGGGGGAATTCTACAGATTAGGAACAACATTTAAAAAAAATTTATAGTATATTGGAATGATCTTTAGATAAAACAGTTAATTCCCCTTATCAAAATTTAAATTTAAAAAATCTTTACTTCCTTTGATTATTTTATGAAAATTAAAAACCGTTTTTTGGGTTTCCCCGCAAGTGTACCGTCATCTAGATACCAAAATTTATTTCTGTATTTAATGATAAAATAATGGATAAATTTTAAAAATAAAAAAGCTTTGAGGATCTCCTTGTTACACCCCTTTGAGTTATTTGTATTATATTAAAATTTTTTTAATATTTATAATCTGTGATTTATATTTATAATTCAGACATTGCACTGTTTGTCACATTTTTAAATTTTTGGTAATAAATAATTAATTTAAATGTAAAACATCATGGTTTTTAAGTTTTTGGGGGCCAAATTGTTCTTTAAAGAACACAAAAGGGGAAAGGTTTTTTTCCCAGGAATTTACAGGTGAGTTTGCTATTTAGAAATTCCTTAACTCAATTCAAATATATTGGGGAACCCCGTATTTCTTTTTATTTCGTAATACACTTAAAAAATAAAGAAAATGTTATTTTAAAAAAAAGGAATTTAGGCAAAAAAAGTTTTATTATGGAATAATAAAATAGTTATTTTTTGGGAAAATTTCCTTTTCCTATAGGTTTAAATACATTTTTATTATTAGTTTTTCTTTTTTGAATGTAAATAAAAAAACAACAGGGGCCAAAACAAAACCAAGCATAAAAAAGACAAGTGACAAAAAAAGACATTTAATGCAATTTGTAAATAACATTATGTAATATAATAATTGTGTTGTTTTTTTTATTGTCAGTCAATGTTTTTTTTTACCTTAACTTTAGAGTAAAATAAGCACATTGGGTTATCGAAAAAATGAAATTAAAACTTTAAATAAATACAAACCCCAATTCGGGTGAACAATGGCCTGAATACAAGCGATACAAAATCGGTTTGCTTTGCGCAATGACGTAGCAAGATATTTTTTCCCCAAAAATTTTAAAAGAAACCTGCAATCTTTGTAATTTTTTTTCTTTTTTAAAAATTATTTTAAAGATATGGGCTTTAAATAACAAATTATCTTAAACTTCAACTAGTTTTAATCCAAAATGCGGAAAGCAAAGTAAAACGCTAAACAAATTATAAAAAAAACCCCTCTAAACATAGGCTTCAACTTACTTTAAAACAAATTTTGGCGGAAGGGGAAAGTATGAAGGTTTAAAAATAGTATTACGTGATTTAAGTGTCAAATTAAAATAATGGAGGATTTGCGGCTTCTCCATAGTTTTGGGGGTTTTTGATGTCTGTTTTTATTTTAAGACTATTTTTGCAAATTTTTTGATTTAATTAATTAATTTTCTAATGAATAATAGGGACAATTATATTTAAATCATAGAAAAAGTTTATTTTTACTTGGAAACAGCTAAAATCCCATTGAATGGAAAGTTTGGATCTTTTCTTTCTGACTTATTACTTGACTTTTAAAGACCTTACATTTGGATTTAAACTTAAAAAGGTATTAAGATTAAAGGTAAATTGACACCCTGACATTAAACCGTTTTTTTTTAGATATGGGTAACAAGTTAAAAAATGGAAACAACTGCTATCAACAAGTAGTTAAAAACGGTTTCGCGAAAAAATCCTTTTAGTACATTACATAAAAACTGACCATCATGCGCAAGATCCTACCTTGTATTCTTTTTGCCATGCGGATGAACATTTTGTATCTTTGTTTTCGCATCCGCGCCGAACTCCCCTTATCCCTCTCTGAAAAAAATTTATTGTTAAATGGGGACTAGAACATGCGGTCATTATATTTTTTCCTATTTTGTTTTAAATTTCTGATGCAGTATTTTTAATGACCCCAAAATTTTAAACTGTTCCAAATAAGATCAATATGCTTTACCAAAAATTAAAGGGTTTTAATGCTAAAGAATAAGGATTTTTGGGCTTTCGTTTTTTAATACTTTAATAAGTTTTTCCCCCCCCATTCTAACCAACTTAAATAACGTTTAATACACTTTTAAGTTTAAATTTAAATGTAAGGTCTTTGGGAGTTGGGGAAAAAAGTCGAAAGATAATATATAAAAAAATTTTTTGTTTTTAAGTCAACTTAAAAAACAAGTAAATTTTCCTTTATGATTTAAATATAATTGCACTAATTCATCCATTTGGGAATTAACTAATAAACAAAAATCCGCAATTTCCCAAAAAGTTGTTAACCAAACAAAAAACATCACAGAACCAAAACAATAGAAAAGCCGCGATCCTCCATTATTTTAAATTGAATTTGCATTACCGTTATTAACGCTCCTCCTGACTACTGGCGATAGCGGTAATAGGGGGTAAAAAGGACGTAGATACTGACGCAGAACACCTTCCCCATTTTACCCTTCTCCAAAAATAAACCGGTATGTTAACTGTCCTAACAATGTTCAACGCGGTATGTCCCAAAATTTTGAATATTATTTTTGTAGAATTTTACACAACACATGAGGTCTGTTCGTTATTCAGTTATATTTAACACTTTTTGGACTCACCTAGTCCTAAAATACACCTTTCAAAAAGGGGGATTACGTAGAAAAAGATAAAAATTAATATCTTGTTAACAAAACGGTCAAAAAAATCAACTTTTTTTAAATTTTTTAATACTTCATCATTTTTTTAATTAGATAAAAGACACTTTTATTAACCCTATATTACAATTTTATTTAATTTTAGAAAAGCCGTTTTACAAAGCAATGTCACCGAAATTCTAATAAACAATAACTGAGACAAAAACTTTAAAAAATCGAGCTACTTGTAATAAAAAAGTTGTTTTTATACTAACTTTACCAATGGAATACTTCAGAAGAAATTTTAGTGTATTAGTAATCAGAGAAAATATGAATTATAATTAATAGCTTAAATGGTAGTTCATAGGTGTTTTCTGTTCAATTACACAGAAAGTACCAATTTATTACATGATTTTAGTAGAACCATCAAGATAAGTCATGCGTCAAAAAAATTAAAAAATTAATCGGGGGTTAACTGAAAGTAATTTGACCTCAGATGTCTGCATTTTTATATGTTTTAGCAATTAGATGCCGGTTTACAGTTTACCTTAAGTTGAAGTAGTATCGAACAGTGACAGCAGAAGCAATAGCGCATAAACAACGTTTATAAAAATAAAACGAATAAATAAATATAACCTCAGGCTCTTAAGAGGTACATAAAATATCAGCCTGTTGGTCTTTCTAATTTTCAATTAATTATTATAAAATAAATAAAATGCTTTTATTGTATTTTTTTAAAAGGGAATTTTGACAACGTCATTGTAAAAAGAAAAAAAGAAAAAATAATGTAAAAAAACCAAAAAAAAAAAAAATTTTAACCCCAAATAAAAAAAAATAATTTACAACAAAAAAAAAATATATAAACATTTTCATAAGAATACTAAACTTTAATCGACAAAAAAAACCGGACGACAAACAAGTTCAAATAAAAAAAAAAACAATAGTCAATAAGGTTTGGGAAAAAGAATTTAAAAATCTTACCAGAAGGACAGGAACCACTGGGGGGGAAAGGTATCATAAGTATTCGTCTACCAAGTAATCCCCCTTTTTTTAAATTTAAAAATTTTTTTAAAACTCATTTTAAAAGTGGTAATGCTTCTTATCCCTCTGATATCCGCTGACGGGGGATTAAAGATCTTAAGGGGGCCTTATCGCACCCTTACCGAAAAAAAGCAGTACTATGAGACCGAATGACAAGGTCACCCCCCCTCTAGTTCGCTTGTGATTATTTAAGTCAGAATGTGTTTTAAAATACTGAGGATTTTTTTTTGGCGAACAAGGAAAAATTAAAAAACAGTGGGGGCCGTCAGTTCATTTTCAAAATCTACCCAGACAGGATTCTTAAAACCCCTTTTTTTAACATATTTTTTCTGCCTTTTTCGATTTTCAAAACCAGAAAAAATTTTTTGACAGACGATCTATACCAAAAATATGTATAAAAAAATAGATTTTTAATTTTAAAACAAAGAAAAAACTCGAAGGTTTAATATTTACTTGATCTCGGAGTTCCCAAAAACATAGGTTGCGGGAAAAACTTCGAAACTATATTGTTTACCTGTTCTTCCCCCGCAAATTTGCATTCGGGGTCCCCCCCAAAAACTTCACACAATCTACCTTTTAAAAATTTTTTCCCCCCTTTAGAGTAGTGCACAGTGACTCGGCATTTTCCCCCAAATTTAACTAAAACAGTTTTGTCACTATTTATTTTTTTTAGATTATTCACTGAACACCAGTCAGCCATGTTCCCCAGCAATTTCCATTGATCTGCGAGATAGGCAAAGGGTACTTTTGGGCCCCCTTTTTTTTATCATCAGCAAACTTATATAAAGATTGAAGGTTAAAAAAATTATTTATATCATTAGAAAATATTACGAATAAATTGGTCCCAAAAATGAAAACCCGAGGAACTCCCCCCAAAAAAATTTTTGGGGTTTTTGAAATTTGGAAAAATCCAAAAACTGGAAAACCCCTGTCACAGCGAATTTTCTGTTGGTTAGATAGGATCTAAAGAGATTATTAGCAGTACCTCGGATTCCAAGCCTTTCCAGGTTAAGTAACAAAATCTTAACAAAAGAAAAGGCCTTTTGGTGAGATCAAAATAAATACCAGCAACGGATTTTTTTGGTCCCCTTGTTCAAGAATATAGCAAAATGATAAGATTGAATAGTGGACCCGGGAAAAACCCCATGGTGACCTACGTATTTTAAAATATCCAAAAAATTAATTTTTTAAAAAACCCCTTTGAAAATACGGAAGTATTAACATTTTTTAAATTCCCCGGGCCCCCGGGGTCACCTTTTTAAAAATTGGGGGCACATAGGAAGTTTGCTCCCCCAAAAAACCCCCTTCAAAGCAGTCATTAACTATATCAGCCATGGAGAGCATATTATGTCCGACCCTCCGTTAAAAACAGAAGGCACATCATCATATCCCGAAGATTTTTGGGGCCAGCTGGTCATAATTTTTCCCCCCAGAATAGTTGGTCGAAAAAAATTTTAAAAAAAAAATTATTTGTCGTTTTTTTTAAAATTTTGGTTTTTCCCACTTTCAATTAGCACAATAATTTATAGAAATGTATTTACTTAAATTAGACAAAATCTGTAAATTACCTAATCTGCTTTTTAACTTAAAGAACTACTATTTGTCCATTAACAACGTTACTGCTTTTTATTATAAATAACTATTAAACGGTCCATTTTAACGTTTAAAATTCTACTTTTATTTATTTCAATATCGTTTTATAGAATTTTTTGGGATGTTATTCCCTATTTTTTAATTTTTTTCGCGGGAGTCTCTGGAAATATGAGTAAAATATTTTATGTGATATTTAATTCTTGTAGTTCTTTTTACAATCCGAATAATTTATTGCTAGGGCCTAAGGAGATTGTACAAAGTGGAGTATAGAAAAATTTGGGAAGAAAATTTAAGTATATAAACTTCCAAGTTAAGTTAAATATTTTTGGGGTTAGGAAATTTGAAAATCTCAAAATGTCCTTAATATGTCTATTGTTATCTAAAAGTAAAAATAATTGTAAAATTTAATTAAAAAATTTAGTTGACTTAATTGGTACCTAATGGAACTCCATAATCACTTAATTTAATAAAATACTTTTGAGTGGACTTGTGATTAATAGGATTTTTGTAATTATCTTAAATAAAATGAACGCCACTAATTTTTTGCAATATTAATTTTTTTTAATAAGCATCTTAAAATACTTTCTTGCTTCTTGATATTTTTTCCTGTTTTGCTTCGTTTTCGAGAATACAAATTAAAACCAATTAATTGAAGTCTTTGAACACCGTTAAAAGTTAACTCTGGTTGTAAATTAAAATTTAATTTTTTTATTGTTTTTTTTTCAATAGGGTCTATTGACTTTCAACAAATTGCTTTTTTACATTTTTTCTTAGAAATGAAGCAAGATAGAAAAAAATATCAAAAATTAAAAAGGTTTTATTTTTTGTTGTTTAATCTAAAAAATGAAAAAAATGTCAGTAGCGTACATGGTTCCCTGAGACGCCACAGATCTTATTAATTTTAATTTAATTAGTCCTAAAATAGGCCCTAATTAATAAAAATAACAAGGACAAATTTCAAGAAAATCGGCTTTAGGGTATTAGGATATTTACAAAAACAGAAACCTTTTTTAAGTAGTTTAACACTCTGTATCTTGGAACAATGCATTTTCGGACCCATATTTACAAAAACTTATTTTTATATTTTTCAATGAGAAATTAATTTAGCCGTGCAATGAACACCCTCCATATATTAAAATGATACGAGTGTACCAAAAAATTGTGATAATTTCTTTAATTTTAAATTTCAAAAATTTTAGAAGCTTTATTTATAAAATTGAAGAAATAAGCACTTAGTGGTAAATTAGCACTGTCATGTAAAATATTTTATTATCAAAATTTTTTTGATTTTTTAAATTTAGACTCATAGACTTGACCATAATTTTTTAGGTAACCCATTCCAAATTTTATTTACTATTATAACTAAAAAAAATTTTTTTTACCGGTTTTTTGAAGGGGGGAAGGCGCTCTTTTTTGGATATTGACTTTAAGATACGTCTTTTTCATATAAAACATCATAAAAAAAAATTTTGGGAAAAAAATTTTTGACTTAAAAGATTGTTGGGGTTTGGAAATTTTGGGGGTATTTTTTTAAAAACTCGGGGAAATTGTAAAAACGGCTTAAAATAAAAAAAAAAAAAATTTTTTTTCCCAAAATTTTTTTAATTATATTCACATGGATTTCATGAGAGAAGTATATATATATATATATATATATATATATATATATATATATATATATATATATATATATATATATATATATATATATATATATATATATATATATATATATATATATATATATATATATATATATATATATATATATATATATATTATATATATATATATATTATTATATATATATATATATATATATATATAATATATCAATATCCACGTTGATCTCACCCAAGAAAATTTTGTCGTTGTATTTTTTTTTTTGGTTTTGTCAAGCTTAATCCAGGTAAAATTTTGCCAGTGGTAAGCAGGTCGTTTCTATGGTATTTGTCGATAAAAACGCTCAAGTAAAATTGTCAATTAAAATAATTTTCAATATATTGTATTATTAGTTAAATTAATTGATCTTCGTAGAAAAATGACAATAATATTTTCTGGCAAAACAGCTCATCGCACGTGTTCAAAGGTTAGAAAATACTTATAACTCAGATGGCTGGCTTATCAAAACGTTAATAATATCTAAAATTAGAAGAATATTTTCTAATGCTTTACTCTTTACTAAAAAATAAAAAAAACAGTATTTTTAAAATTTTTGATGCCTTCTATACCGGCAAAACGAAGCAAATTTAGATATAACCAAGTTGACCTATTTGGATGTCAGTATTCATTAATAAAATTGTATATAGGTCAATTATTTTTAAATTATAAATATTGGATAGGTATTCTATATTTATATAGATTTATATAGTAACTATCGTGACTTAGGTTTAAAGTATCCCTATGGAACCCTAAGCTTATGCCGCACATAAGACTTGCACATAACCCAATATGCTTTTGCTGAGAAAGGCTTAAATGTCCGTTCATTAAAACACTTATATAACAAGATTTTTAATTTATTTTTTAACTTATAAATAAACAGTCAAATTATTGAGGGGCAACAGGTAAATGAGCACCAGAGGGTTGGAAACCGTTTTCATCAGCTACGTAGGTGACGCTGTATACAACACCATCAGGGCCGGTGTACTGGAATTGACCACGGACAGCAACAGCTTCATTTTCAGTTCCGGCGTTAACCAGTTGTCCTTGTTCTGATTGGGAGATTCCGTTGCTGGTTTCAACACTATGGAAACGAGAAAGACAACTTTAAATTTTTATGTTTTATTTCGAAGAATATATTGTGCAGCACATGATGTACAGTTACCTTTAATTAATTGTAACGCTTAAAATGATTGTGTGATGAATACTTACGCCCAGTTAAATCCGTCAACACCAATGTTGTCAAATTCCTGTCTGAGAACTTGGGCATCAGCGTCGGGATTGGCTGGAGCAGCTACGGCGATGGCCACAAGGGCGGCGAGGACAATTGCCTAAAAAAATTGTTTCGGAATTTAGATAGATAATTTAAAGAGTATAATATCTGCAATGCCTTCTTTTTGTCTTTTATTTGGCGACCGTTTGACCTATAAATTACATGGCTTATGATCACAGTTTTCGGTTATTCCAATTGATATAAATTTGTACTTCATCTTTATTAAGCTAGTTTACTAAGCCCTGAAATTTCCAGGATTAATTTAATGAATAAAAACAAATTCCAATTGATTGAAAAAAAAATAATAAAATAATGAAGATGAAGCTGAAGAAGTGTTCAAAAAGGATTAAATAAATCATGGTTCTCTTTGGTAGGCATATTAACGACTTTTTAATACTGTAATAAATTATGTAACTACTCATTTATGTTAGACTCATATTTTGATTAATATCATTATTTTTCTCTTAGTAATATTAAAGATCCATTTAATTAAGATAATGTAATTAGTAATTACTTAAATAATTTGCAATTATGTGCTTATCTAATTACACAGTATTTAATAACATTTGATTTTTAATTGTTTTAAACATGTCTGTTAAATGAAGCTTTGTTTTAACCCACATGTTATTTAAATTTTAATTAAGTCCAAAAAAATTGGGTGGTTTTTACATAATATTATATAAATTTTTCGATGTCACAAAATGGCATTTTGTGTGGGCGCAAACATTTTCAGCAAAACCCGGTAGCTGTTAAAAGATTAAAGATAAATGCAATAAATTTCAGATATATGAAAACATACATCTTACTGTTGGGATTAAGAAATTAGATAATAATCGAAAGTGGCACGCAGATACAACGAAGGTTAAAAAATAATTTTTTAGATTTGTATAAATATTGAATACTTACTACTTTCATGATTATAATTTAGATGTTGTTCTAGTATCAACAAAACTGCAGATGATAGTTTTTTAGATAACGCGGTTTCTTTTTATATTAAAGAGCTTCTCCTACCACGTGGACGTTTAAAAAATTTAGCATATCAGCAAATCATTGATTAAATTTTGGTAAATGTTTCATGTTAAATCTGTAAATGTCAGTAACCTTTTCGCAAATTTTATTAATTTTGTTTAAGGTTACTGAATTTGGTGTGATGCCAAAACTAGTTTTATATTTAATCAAATTTACGCCTTAAGCCAATGATAAGGAAAGTAATTAGGGGTTAATTATTGCATTTAGTTGAATTTAGTTGACTTTGTTTACAACGTTATTCATTTGTATTGTATTGTATTGTATTGTAATAAACGGGGTCGCTCGGCTCTAGTGTAGCCCTCCTTCACTTCGACCTAAAGAGATCTTTTGTGAATACCCTTCGTTGTTTAGTGCCCGGTAATTCCTATACCTTTAGCAAAGTTCAGGATACTACGCGGTGCAAGCTGAATAATATCTCTAGGAGTAGGATATACCCCTTCGAGGTATTTAAGCCGTTGTCGGGTCAGTTCTCTGCATTCACAGAGAATGTGTTCCGTAGTTTCGTTTGCCTCGTGACAAAACCGACATTGTTCATCCTCAGTCTTTCCCATTTTTCTGAGGTGATACCTCCAAGGGCCATGTCCTGTTAGGAAGTCGGTAACCAGTTTAAGTTCATTTTTTTGAAGTTCCAGTAGCTTCTTTGTGTACTTAGGTGAATGCGAAATAAATCTTTTCGCCTGTCTTTGTCCTGGGATGTTGTTCCAGTAAGTCTCTTTTTGACTTTTTTCCCATGTCCTGAGTTCCTCGTAGAGGTGGCCTCTAGTGGTGCCACAGAAAGGCTCAGGTCCATAGAATGGTCTCTGTGCTCCTTCCTTGGCGAGTTGATCGGCAATTTCATTGCCCTCCACTCCTTCATGTCCTGGTACCCACTCCAGAGTAACTCTGTTGTGTTTGGCCAGTTGGTTTAGTGATTGTCGGCATTCCCAGGCCAGCTTTGAGTTAAAAGAGCATGAAGTCAATGCCTTCAAAGCAGCCTGGCTGTCCGATAAAATATATATGGTTGCGCCTCGAAGGCCGTTATTCATTAAATGGTTTATGACAAATTAATCACCAAAATATACTGGTTATTACTGTCTTTGGAAGTTGTTTTCTAATGACAGTAAATGGTTGCTAAATAAAAAGAAAAAAATATTTTCTCTCGGAGCTTAAGTACAAGAATTTTCTTCTCCGAATTCGTGTAAAAGAAAGATATTTTTTAAGATGTTGGATATTTTATCAAATTCTCTGTAAAATTATGTTAGTAAAACCGCAATGTGCGTGAAGAAATTAGAAAACAAAATTAAATAGATGAGTTGATGCTGAAGACATTGATATTGACCATTTATTTTTTAATTATTTTTGGACAGTGTTGCAGCGAGACAACATGAGCAGAGAGATGTTATCCTTTGATCTCGTCTTGTTTCTCATGTAATAAAAATAATTTAAGAAAATACATACATCTTAACTATTCCTAAAGTTAAATATAATCACATTTATACCTCCATAGGTTTTTTTGGGAAATGTATGACAATAGTTTTTAAATTTACATAGTACATACTTAAAACAAGCACCTATTGGTATTTTAAATTTATGAAATTTTAAGTTGAAACCAAAGATGCTATATATTTAAAAAACACAGTTATTTAAAAAAAATTGAATTTGTTTTATTTATTGATATTAAAATTAAATTTAAAGGGTATTTAATAAAAATAAAACTACATTTTTGGGCAAGGTATTATAATTTATTTAACTAACCAGTATATGGACGCATAGTAGTGCGCCTGGCCAAGTTTCGGCCTACCGTACAAATGGGTGTATTTTACAACAAATGTTTCAACCTATTTTCCCTTTGCTATAACATTAGTCTCAGGTATTCTAATTACCTATGAAGAAATAAAGAAAGTTATGTTTAGTAATCTCTGACTCATTGATGATTGATTCATTAAAATTTATTTTATTGATTTATTTTATTTTAAATAATATAGGATCCCATTTAAAATTTAAATTTAAAAAGATAACAGTTATAATATTTAAAAATAAATTAACTAAGTCTTTTTCCCAGCAAATTAACATCTACCTGGAATGAAAAATGTTCGGTATCAACAAATGACCTCAAGATCAATCTCAGGGTGACATTGTAACAAGGCCACGGTTGAGAGAAATGACCCATAATTAGTTCTATGGACAGCATAGAGAAAACTTATTCTTTCTAAGAGTCGTGTGGTACCTTAAGAAGATTTGACTAAGAAGTTGGGGACAGTCGATATGACCTTAATTAATTTATAAATGAAGTACAAGTCAGAAAATCTTCTTCTGTCCTCAAGTGATGGAAGATTAAGGTAATTGGACATCTTCAATTCTATCTGTCCTATGAAGTTTATAGGCACAGTATTTATAAACTTCCGTTGAACTCTTCAAGTTGGTCCTTATAGATGTTGTAAAATGGTGACCAAACAACCGAAGCATATTCCAAATGGGATTCACAAAAGAGACATACAGCAAACGAAGTGTGCTCACAGACAGATCACCACCAACTCTGAAAATGAAGCCCAACTTTCGATAAGCTTTACCTGTTTATTCCTCAAATGTTCCCTAAAAGAGATTTCAGGTCGAAATAAATCCCCAAGTCCCGAACTGAATCCACAGCACTTAGCTCTTGATCCCTAATTTATAAGCCGTCGCCTCATACTTTTTGTTTGTGTTTGAAAAAGCTTATAGAAGAGCACTTAGCAGCGTTTAGGGATAATCCATTAAGCTCAGACCATCCAGCAAAAGAATTTAAAGACTCTTGAAGTATTCTAGAGTCTCGGTAGATCATCAACAATTCGAAACAGTTTCAAATCGTCAGCACAAAGCAAATAATCACAGTTCCCAACGTAAATTTTCAATATCACAAAGAAACAAGTTAATCAACATAGGGCACAATGGCCACCCTGAGGCACTCCAGAGGTTACGACAATGCTACCCAATTCAAAATTTCCTATCCTAACCTTCTGAGTTCTTCGAAATTAACATACTCTGGAACCATTCCACTGTTTTATCACTAAATCCTATCGCCCGAAGCTTGGCTACAAGCAAGTTATGATTCACCCTGTCAAATGCCTTTGAGAAGTCCGTATAGACCGCGTCCACCTGGTGTCCTCTCTCCAGTGCATTCAGATATTATGGAGCACTTTCCGGGAAAGTACAGGAAAGTAAAAACTTTGTGAAAAGTTGGTATGTTAATAGGTTTTAGGACACAAGTAGAGAAAAAATTACTCAGAACGCTTTCAAACAGGGCCTTAGTACCGTATATTTAGGGAGTATTCTAAAATTTTGCAATCTGATTAAGCCTAAGTTTCTGTGGTCCCAATTGTCCTAGACTTTAAAATTCGGGCAAAATTTTATTTACCAAACAAAAAAAAATTGCTACATTTACCTCTAAGACTTCAAACCGGGCGAGATTTAAGTGACATTAAAATGACCAATTTTCGCCCTTTATAATCAGTCTTAAGAACCACCTATAGTATACTGAAAAAACAGGCATGAAATTCCTTCTCCCCCCCACAATTTTTTTCATTCAATAAACTTAGAAAGAAGAGAAGAGATCTTACCAAAACACTTATATAAAATAAGGGCAAATTTCCTATTCAAAAATCCCAGGCTCTTAAGGCACTAAAATCTAATATTAGACCAAGTTTTGTTCACAATGGGCGTTTTTCATGATTTTTTTTATTAGCTTATTGCAAAGCCACATGAAAAAATAAAGGCCAAAAATATTTTTTCCCGATTTTTTTGGCCTCCGGAAACGCCTTAAAAATCAATTTTAAGTTTGAATTTTGTAGGCCCGTGACTTCACGGCCCTAAATTTTCTATTGGTGGAATTTCTGCTTTGTTGTCAGCTTTTTGTTATTCGATACGCCTGTCATCAAATATCGATATGCGCAACATCTACAAAGTTGGCGTTTCCTGTCAATTAGTGATGGGCATAATCGGATTATTTTAAGAATCGAATTATTGAATTTATTAATGATTTCAATAATCGGATTAATTGATAATTCGAATTATATAATTATTTTATTTTTTAATCGTTTGAATTTTAAATTCTTAATTTCTGCATGAATATGTAACTCGATTCCGATGTAACTAAACACAAACACTAAATATTATATACAGTTTGTCATAAAAGTCCGGGATCCCCTTAATAATTCGTCAACGGGGATTCTGGACTTTTTTGACACTGTATAATATATATTATTATTATTATTATTATTATTTTAGTAAGTAAATTTTCAATTTGCCATAATTTTTTATGGTAATTTTATTGAAATTTTGTATACCGAGGATTTTTGAAACGCTGATCACGAATCTGAAGTCAAATTTTTTCGTACTCTGCTGGTTTTTAAGTTATAACGCCCCACTCGAACCTAACCAGCAAAACTTTCCTTAAATTCCTCCTTCTTAAAACTGATTACCCCAAAATGGAAGATTTTATCGAAATACACTTATTATTTTATAAGATAAATTTAATTTCACCTTTATTTAAAAAATATTTTTAATAAAAAAGCACAACAAGCACTTCCCAAAAATATTATTTTTACTTTTATAAATGTCAACAAGATTGTCTAAAGATTTTAGACTGTTTTATGTTGGTACGCCAGGGACCCGCGAAACAATTGAATGGCCTACTTTATAAATTTGAATTATTTTTATTTTTCGCGCTTTAAATTTAAAAATTAAGCGCATTTATGTGTTTGGCGGGTCCCTGGCATACCAACATAAAATTGTCTAAAATACCTAGACAATTTTGTTGACATTTATAAAAGTAAAAATATTATTTTTTGGGAAGCGCTTGTTGTGCTTTTTTTATTAAAAATAATTGTTAAATTAAGGTAAAACTAAATTTATCGTATAAAATAATAAGTATATTACCATATAATCTTCCATTTTGGGTGTAATCAGTTTTAAGAAGGAGGAATTTTAGTAGTTTGTGCAGATGTGAGATTAGGTTCGAGTATGGCGTTATAACTCAAAAACTAGCAGAGTCCGACAAAATACGACTTCAGATTCGTGATAAGCGCCCCAAAAACCCCTGTCCCCTGTATACAAAATTTTAATAAAATCGGCAGTGAACCCTGTAAGTAAAAATTTACCTTTTTTATAATTAAGTTGTCCCCTCTATTTACATAAATATATACTTTACTATTAAAATATTAAATCTTATTCGTTATTACATGTTATTTTTTTTTTTCGCGACGCGTAATCAATTCTGTGGGATCAGGTTATTTTTCGTAATTCAAATTAAATCTGAATAATCGCATGATAGCGATTATTTCAATAATCGGATTATCGATTATTTTTAATTCGAATTATCCCATCACTACTGTCAATTATCATATTGTCAATGTCAACCTATATAACCTGTAACCTCTAATATTTATTAATAATTTCTAATTTGTAAATAGTGTGTGTTCTTTCCATATATTCCAATTTATTACTATAGTTATTATTATCGCCAAACAAACAAAAGTTTTTATGTTTTATTCCAATTGAAACTATTTAGGTAGTCTGGCTGTGTTTTAGTGTAAGGTCTAAAAAGCATTTCGCATTTCGTTAAAATCGATACGATTGTCGATATCGATAGTTCCTAATCAGACTTGGCATCCATGTTGAATTTGAATTGGTTAGGGGAGTGGCGGGCTGTTTAAATTACAATGATAATTAAACCTTAAATAGAAAAGTAAGGGGTTTGTATTTTTCCCTGTTATTTAGCAGGTTTTGCTTAATTGTGTTTCTACTTTTAATTTTTACACACAACATTATCAATATCAATTGAGTGAAAAAACCCTATTGAATTTCGCTCATTTTTGACTGGGTAAGTTTTTTACCTATCTGTCTGTTTAATCAAAAAAAATCTGTATTACTTAAAAAAATTATTCTTTTTTTTTGTTTTTACCAAGTTGAATTTTTAATTGAATTGAATGTTTAATTAGCAGTTTCTAATGAAACACTGATTTAACAGTTTCTTAATGCTTTGCAACTGTCATTTACAATTTATAATAGAAGTTTTAAAGGGTAAATGTATAGTAAAATCCTTAGAGTCCAGTCAATGAGTCTGTGAGTGAGTAAGTTAGTCAGTCAGTCAGACAGAAGTAAAATGAGCAATTTTCAAGATCGAATATCTCAGAAACTACTTGATATAACACTTTTAATTTTTTCACAGGTTATATAAATCTACATACCAAATTTTATACCTTAAAACAATAACAAAGGTATATAGGGGGGAAAAGGCGCAAAAATTATTGCGCTTCGTTGAGGGATTAAAATATAGTGAAACCTTTAGTGTAATATACACACCTCGTGAGTCAGGCTGGAACTTAGCCTTGCGCCTATATTATCTATTCTTTTAATGTTAAAAAAAGGAAAGCTATTTTTGGATTTTAAAAAAAAAGTATATTCTGTGACAAAACTTTTATAGAGTTTTATTACCTAATTTCGATTTTTAGAAACAATTATATTTAAACCAACTTTAGCCTGATAATATGTTTTTTTTTATTATTATATGTCTCTGATCACACGTTAAATTAATTTGTAAAAATTTTACATTTACATTTTTCAGCCAATTAGAGACAGGTTTATTATTTGGTTATCACGGAAATCTCAAATATTTTCGGAAATATTGAAAGTGGAACTATTATGCCAAAATTATGACACTGTCTCCTACGGGGTTTACTTCCTGGGTTTTGCGGTGATTTCCTGGATATAACGCACGGCCACTATCCCTATACGATACCGTTTCCCTAGGGGAAGTCATGCCAGCCTTATTTGCCACCATTTGCCGCATTTGTTGTTTATGGGCGAGTGGGGTCATAAATGGCTCTTCTCCTACTAGGTCATAGGGTGTATCGCCACAACTTAGCCTGCGAATCCTTGTATTTCCTCCGGCTAGCTCTTTCGTCGGAAACAGGACTCTTTCCTTAGTACCCCGTCGAAGCTCGGTTCCACCAAGGCTACCTAGGTCCCGGCCGGCGGTTCCGGGAAAGGCAACCTGGTTCTGCGTATTCCGCAGAGGTTCCACGGCTCTTTTTGCCTGGCCTCTGGTACAACGATCTGGTGTTCCCATTTTCTTGATTGGTTTTCGGTTCCGGGATAATCGTCCCGTGAGTCCCATTTTAAAATCCCTATTTGGTTCCCCTTTTTATTCCTAAAAGTAATTTAAACGGGCTCTAACAACCCTCAGTAATAATTCCTATAAATTAAAATATAATCTTGTTTATTAATAAAAGAAAATGTCCCAATTGATATTCCCTAAAATTCCCACTTTTATCCCGGTCGCCGTGTGCGTCCCGGGGAAAATAATTCTGCAGTATGGGTCCCTAATATCCCTCTTTTGTGTAATTTATCCGGCTATGGCAGCGCCAGCCGTCTCGGTGAAAATCCTTGCTAAAAATAGCTTTTCCCTTAAAAGTCCCACTTATTCCCGGTTATTCCTATCGTTGAGAACAAAGGTGCCAGCTTCCTGTGTGCAATGGCGCAGCTTCCTTTGTTCTGTTCTGAAAATAAGCCTTCAGCCTGCCGGTTAATACCAAGCGGCCGGGGCTAAAAGAAAATAAATAATCAGCCTGCTGGTTAAGCGGCCGGGAATAAAAGAAAATAAATCTCCAGCCTGCCGGTTAAGCGGCCGGGAATAGAAGTAAATAAATCTCCAGCCTGCCTGTTAAGCGGCCGGGAATAAGCAAAATAAATTATCAGCCTGCTGGTTAAGCGGCCGGGAATAAAACAAAATAAAGCATCAGCCTGCCTGTTAAGCGGCCGGGAAGAAAGAAAATTATTAATTAAATTAAAACACGGAGTGTTCCAGGGAGGGCCTGCCTGTTAACACAGAGCGGCCCAAAATTCTCCCTGATTAATAGCAAGCCAGCCCGTAAATATACGGCGGCCAGTTATTCCTGAAAAGAAAACTAAAAGTACGATTTCTTTCTCTGGCCTGGTTGTTCCTTGAGAAAGAAACGCTCCAGGAATACTGCCGGGATTCTTGAAAAAGAATCAAAATAGTAATTAAATAAATAAAACTCCAAATGTAGTTTTCAACGGCCCAAAGCCACTTCATCTCTTCACCTCGATAAAGGAAAAACGTAATCAATAAAAGCAGCACGCGATTTAAATAAAATAGTTACATAAACAAAAATAATTAATTGAGAAATTCAAATCCGTTGAATTTCTTAGACCTGGGGGCCTGCCTATCTAGGGCGGCACTCATCCCCGGGAGATCTACTCTCTCCAAGTGTCTGAAACGATCTATCAAAAACAAAAATAATTAATTGAGAAATTCAGATTCTCTGAATTTCTGAGACCTGGGGGCCTGCCTATCTAGGGCGGCACTCATCCCCAGGGAGAACTACTGTCTCCGAACGTCTAAAACCAACTGTCCTAAACTGCGAAAAGTCGCTACTTTTATAGATTACGTGGCAACACATGAAACAGACTTAATTTGGCTTTAAAAATAAAAAAAGATATTTTGTTTTCCGAGTAAGAGCAAATTTGTGGCGGTATAATTTTGGACATACCAATAAACAATTATGGCCAACAAATATTTTTTTATATTTCCAAATATTCCTATTCTAAGTGAAAAATCTTTCTGTCAATCGTTTTGTTTTATACCAAAAATATCAATATTTTTAATTCAGTAGTTTTATTAAGTTATGAAGTTTTCTTACTGAATTATTTTACCATTTTTTTTTTTTTGAATAAGCAACCAAAAATTTTTTGGGTAATTGTCTCGAAAGTTGCGGCAACGCCGATTTTGAACAATTTTGGTGGTGATGTCACAAATCTGGAAGAATTTTTAGTCGA
The DNA here is from genome assembly GCA_019359885.1 of Listronotus oregonensis. NCBI lineage: Eukaryota > Metazoa > Arthropoda > Insecta > Coleoptera > Curculionidae > Listronotus > Listronotus oregonensis. The sequence goes on from JAHBCN010008180.1 coordinate 24,787, forward strand.
AAACGTTTAGTTATTGAGATATCCATGATTAAACTTAAAAATCAAACTAACCCCATTTTCACTATTCCTCATTTTTATACTACATTGGCACATATTAACTTATAAACACCTTTTAAAAACTTGTTTTAATATTTATTTTACAACTTTTTTCCATTTAAGTGCAACGCTTTATTTTTAAATGCCGTAACCATTTATATACTAGGAATATTTCAGCAAACATGGCCTCGGCGCTTGAAAGTAAAACTTCGCAATTTAATGAAAAAAAAGTTTAAAATTAGTATAAAAACAAAGTGTTTATGAAAATATTGTGTGCCAACTCAGTGTTAAAAATCAAGAATTAGGTAAAAAAAGAAGGAAATATAGTGAAAATTGCGTTAGTTTGATTTTCAAGTTGATGATAGATATCTCAAAAACGAAACATTTCCGACTATTTTTTTCAGATTTATGATCAGTGCTCTCAAAATTGGTTAAAATTGGTGTTGTCGTAACTTTGGAGACGATTACCATTTTCTGCAACAATCCAAGCTCTTGGGCTATTACAAGTGAAAACATCATAATAGATGCTGTTTTTCTGACGTACACTAAATATAAATAAAACAAGCAAAATGAGGCTTTTCAATTTATTTTTTTAACTATAAAACTAAACAATAAACTTATTGAGGGGCAACAGGTAAATGGGCTCCAGATGGTTGGAAACCGTTTTCATCAGCTACGTAGGTAACAGTGTAAACGACACCGTCAGCACCGGTGTACTGGAATTGACCACGGACAGCGATTGCTTCATTTTCAGTTCCAGCGTTGATGAGTTGTCCTTGTTCTGATTGAGAGATTCCGTTGCTGGTCTCAACACTGAAATTATTAAAAAATATTTAAAATTCGACCGTAATATTTTCATATTACAATAATTTAAATAAAACAAAATTATTTTTGATTGTTTTAAAGTGTATAAGATAGTAATATTCTACAATTGTTTCACCATGTTAGGGTTGTTTCAAGTTTACAGAGAATCCTGTAGATAGAAAGGTCAAGAACGGGACCACTTTACAAATCTTTCTACCTATATTACTGATGAAGGCATGGAAGATGTGTATTCTTTAATTATTATAGAAATATACTTCTAAATAATTGGCATATGAAAATTTGTTTATTAGAAGAAAGAGTTGTGTCGTTTAATAGTTTTTAGGTTTTTATTTTTGCTACGGAGAAATTTAACATACTTTTTAATTTATAAAACGATTTTTTCACATGATCTTTTAGTCTAGTTTTTAAACCCCTTCCACAATGACCAATAAATTCCTTACCAACCTCAAAAGGGCCACTTTTTATTTTGGATCGCTAATTCTTTAAGTGTTTTATTAGGTTTTCATACTTACGCCCAATTGAATCCATCAACTCCAATGTTGTCATTTTCGTATCTAAGAACCTGTGCGTCAGCATCAGGGTTAGCTGGGGCAGCTACGGCGATGGCCACGACGGCGAAGAAAACAATTGCCTAAAAATCAATGATATTAGTATATAATATGTATTATTATTATTTATATTAATTTTGTATATTCAAATTACGTTTTAATCAATGGCTTTTGACCTTCTTTAGATACTAACAAGATGAATCAAGAAAATTAAAAAGAAAATAGGCATCAAAGACTGGGACAGTCTCTAAATAAAGACTAAGTACAAACTTACTGTGGGTGTCTTATGGAAAGTAAAAGAAAGTTTATTAGGATGCGACTTAAGGGATTTGAACGTTTGGAGGAAAGTGGAAAATGTCTGCAGGCAGCGGGTTGCTATACTGGGAGCTGCTAGAGAGGAAATTGTATTGAGAAATTCTTTGGTGCAGAAGGCGTAAAAATACCCATAAAAGAAGAAAATTAAGGATAGAAGCTTTCTTGTAGAAGAGGAATTATTAATAAGGCAAAAGGCTCTTTTTTGGATGGAATTAATAATGCCAAGGGTTGTGAAAGGTGTCATTCTTCAAATATATAAAATAAGAATGTTTTTTTTTGTGCAGAAATAAACTTACAAAATATTTAAGATCCTTGTACATTTTTCGTAAAATAGGGTGTCAAAAATATTTTTTTAAATATTTTTGTCAAAAAAAATGTTTTTTAAATTGATAATAAAGATATTTTTAAATATTTAGATCTGATGCCTAGGAAATAATGATTATTTCTACCTAGTACCGACACAGTTAATAACAATTAAATTTTTTTAAATCCTTAAAATACATTAATTAAAAATTAAAATATCACAATTAATAATAGATATTATATAATATATATATATAAAAATTATATTAAAGTAAATAAAATTTATACAATCATATAACATTAAATAATCATAAAAATATTAATATTATGAATATATTATTATATATAAAAGTAATATATATAAAATATAAAAATAATATCATATAAAAAGTTGCTTTTAATAGATAATAAACTTTTAACATTTGTATTTCATTTTTAACTGACATTATATGAACATTAAACCTAATCATCAAAAACTTGAGGTTTTAGGTATTTCGTTTTAAGTCTTGAAGTATTTATATGAGACAGTCAACTTATTTAAGAATGACATAAGCAAGAATAAATAAACAAAAATTTTAAAAAAAAATTAATTATCCATTTAAAAAAATTGTTGTTTTACATCTGACGATAAGCTAAAAACATTGTTAATGAACACATACCTATGATTTTAAAATTTCATATTTTTTTATATGAAATGAATAAAGAAAAAACTTAAATAAAAAGATAAACATTTATCTTTCAAAATTATTTTTAAAAACTGTTTAATCTAGTTAATTAACTCTATATATTAAAGATGACCCTATAATTTAAAAAATAACAGTACAATAATCTCTGTAAAGAAATAAATGATTTTAATAAATAAAAGATAATTATTTAACAAACAATCTTAAAAATCAGTTATGTAACAGGTTAAGAAGATTAGCTTAAACAAAAACAAATATTTAAATTTTCAATAAATTAGATAACAATCGAAAGTGGTACTCGTAGTAGGTAGTCAATGAAAAGAAGGTTAAAAAACCGTAAACAAATCGTATGTAAATAGATAATAATTAGCACTTACTACTTTCATGGCGAATGAGTTTTTGTTGTGTTAATGTCAACTGAACTGAAGCTGATATATCGGATTTAAAAAATCTTCTTCTTATAATAAGACGAATCTTCCCCCTACCACCGACAGTGATTGAATTTCGGCGGTTTTATTTAATATTTCAAATTTGTCGACCTTTACCACATATGTATTAGTTATTGAAGGTTAATCTTCTAAAATATGTGGAAGATATTTGTTACTAAAATTATTTTAAATGCCTGTTTATATTTGTCAGTTATTATTAATTGTCATCCTCTGTTTTTAGTTTTGCATATTGTAATTGATTTCCTGTGATGACCTATAGTATATGTCATCATAACTGCATATTTTATTTTTACTTTTAAGTAATTTAATCATATTTCAATAAAGAATGATTTTTTGTTTACTTGACTCTTTAATGTTCTTACAAATAACAATTTTAAGGATGAAAGATACAGTGGGTCTGGAAAACAAATGTACAAACATTTTATGACATACTTCCTTAAGATAAATCGACTTAAGTCAACCTGCCTAATGCTTTGTTTAGTCGGATTTAGTTTATATCTTAACAACGGTGGCCGACTTGTCACCGAAACGTAGTTTTCTTTTTTTGTTGCAGGCGATCTGCAAGTTCATAGGGGTCAATAGGGCTGGACAGGGTCAGCTCGTATACCCCAGGACCTGGTCCGAAGGGGTCCCATTTTTTAAAAAGTAGTAAGGCGAGTATCTCAAATAAAACAAACTGAAACATAAATCCGTTACAAAATTATAGAAGATATTTACAAGCGTTAAAATATATTTCCTACGGGTGTTCACAGTGTGTTTTCTCAAAAAAATTAAATGCATTGGTATAATTTTTTCTTTATGAAAAAGTAGCTAAATAATGCCTTAACAAGCTCGCGAAAACCGCATCTCGATATCTTGTTCCTTACCTAATATTTAGAGCAAAGAAAATTTTATACGTCAATATCTCAAAAACTATAAAAGCTACAAGAAATTTTATAAAACATAAATTGTGTATTATTACAAAAGCTCTAATTTAGGTTAAATAATATTTTTATCTAAATGCAGTACTTTACGAGTTATAACCAAAAAAGCGAATTCTATGGGTATACCTTGAAAAAATCCTTAAAATTCGATTTTTTGATTTTAACTTGTAAAATATTGGTTTTAATAAAATAAATAATGTCATATTATATTTCCTGTAGCTTTAAGAATTTTTGAGATATTGACGAATAAAATTTTCTTTGGCCTAAATTTTGGGTAACGAACAAGATATCGAGATACGGTTTTCGCGAGCTTGTTTAGGCATTATTTAGATACTTTTTCATAAAGAAAAAATTATACCAATGCATTTAATTTTTTTGAGAAAATTAACCATTTCTGTCGGAACGTCGAAAAAAGCCCTCTAGCGGCGACGTGTAAAACTAAGAAAACTTTAAATATTTTAAGATTCATAGCCCAAGAATAGCTCTTTTTAACTAGCCCAAGTTTGTTAAAATCGGCCTAGCCGTTTCGAAATTACAGAGTGTGTTTGACGGAAACCTTTGAATACTCCCCACCAATTTATTTTTAGAGATATAGCAAAAATTGTCAAACAAAAAAGGTTCAGATTATCGTCAACTTTAAAGATCAGTTATTTTTTTGTTGGGTTAATATAGCAAAATTCACAAAAACATCACTTTTTTAGATTCAAGATTGCAGTTACGCCCCCTAGCGGCCATCTCAGAAACTTGAAAATAATTTTCAGCTTTTTCTCTTGACCACTTTTACTAACAATATTTTTCCCCAACGCTGTGCGATAAATATTTTCTGAGATACAGCCGGCCTCCTTTCTTAGTTGTACACCCTGTACACTATTTCTTAATAACAAACAGACACTTTCGAAAATCAATATCTTTTTATACGGCCAAAAAGTTTAGAGTTTTTTTTTAATTTTCTAATACTTCGATTTATATTGAATTAGTTTTTAAAAAATATCTTAAAAACCATATCGACAATGTTGATTGATCGATTGTTCCGTTTTTTGACTTTGATTTCTTCCAGGAAATCGTTTGCCAGCTCTCCCCTTTCCAGACACGCGTTGCAGGCAACGTGAGCTTTCCCAGGCTTTGTCAGTGGAATTTCTGGATTGTCGGGCTCGAAGCCCCCGGAAATTCCGAAATTTTCACAAAACTTAAAATTTTCCAAAATATTTTCTTATCGATGCAAGGCACAAAAAATGGACATCCGACCAAGGACTGCTACCGGTATCACGCATAACCGCTTTCTGTCAGTACTGCTCCTTCCTGCTGAGCGCGCAACCATCTTCCGCCATTAGGAAAATTCCTCGTGCGTGGGGCTCTCAGAAAGAAACAGATATAGGAATCTTCGTTCACAGCGCTTAGCCCCAGAAGAAGGACTCCATCGTTTGGCTTGAGTTTCTTCTTGATCCCCGATGGTAAAAGCCGTTGATACAGCTCCTTCAGCCGCCTTCTCGAAAAAAACTATGTAGTTTTTTTATCGCGAGCACTTCACTGATCGGAGGTCAAATAGGAACTGATCGACAATGTTAATGATGCACAATTTGATTGTTAATATCTAGTTTTACAGAGAATAAAAGAAAAAACCGTTTTTTTTTTTATTCTATTATTTAATTCTCAAGAAAAGCCGTTTTACAAATAATCTACCTTAAAGTACCTCTCGGTACTTAGTTACCTACAGTATGTCAAAATAAACCTGCGTGGACTGTAGCCAGATAAAATAATAATAATTGTGTCTTTTGATTCTACGGAAGATTTAATGCATCGGTAATATTTTTTCTTGTATATTAAATCAATAAACTATTCAAATTGTTTATGAGCAAATAACAGTTTTTATATTTATGTACGAAATTATAACATGTAATATATATATATATATATATATATATATATATATATATATATATATATATATATATATATATATATATATATATATATATATATATATATATATATATATATATCAGGCACTTTTTTAAATTTTTATTAAATTATACTAAACTCTTGTTTTATTATATTATATAAATATGAATAGTCCAACAGACATCAGAAACTTTTACAACTTAAGGAGTGGAAGAATGTTTGTTTGTTGGTTCAAAAAAAATGCACATTTCTAATCTATCTAGTTTTACAGAGAATAAAGAAAAAACCGTTTTTTTTTATTCTATTATTTAATTCTCAAGAAAAGCCGTTTTACAAATAATCTACCTTAAAGTACCTCTCGGTACTTAGTTACCTACAGTATGTCAAAATAAACCTGTGTGGACCGTCCCCAGATAAAATAATAATAATTATTGTGTCTTTTGATTCTACGGAAGATTCAATGTGTGTGTAATATTTTCCTTGTATATTAAATCAATAAACTAAAATAACAGTTTTTATATTTATGTACGAAATTATAACATGTAAAATAAATATATATATATAATATATATATATATATATATATATATATATATATATATATATATATATATATATATATATATATATATATATATATATATATATATCACGCACTTTTTTAAATTTTTATTAAATTATACTAAACTCTTGTTTTATTATATTATATAAATATGGATAGTCCAACAGACAACAGAAACTTTTACAACTTAAGGAATGAAAGAATTTTTGTTTGTTGGTTAAAAAAATGCATATTTCTAATTTGCTTATTTATTTATTAATTAACAGCTAAACAAACATCTTATTGGGAGGCAACGGGTATATGGGCACCAGATGGTTGGAAACCGTTCTCATCAGCTATATAGCTGACGCTGTATACGACACCATCAGGGGCGGTATATTTGAATTGACCTTGGACAGCAACTGCTTCGTGTTCAGATCCAGCGTTTATGACGTGTCCTTCTTCGGCCTGGGAGATTCCGTTGCTAGTCTCTACACTACAAAAGAGGACATAAAAATACGTTATTTGCATACTACACTACAATAAAAACTTGGTTCTTTAGTTTTATCTGTAGGTTTGTCATTTTTTTAGCGCTTTAGCCTAGAAACGACGAGAAAAACTTTGTATGTATTTTTTGTCTTTTTTTTTCTTTTATCTTTGGACAATCCACTTAGGCTTTAAGCCCCAGCACTTATGGCCGGTTGCACCAACACTTTTTGCGTCACTTAAGTTGTTCTTAAGCATTAACTATCCATAAAATTTCAATTTTTTTTGCACCAGCTGCAATTCGTCCTTGAGAGTCCCTTACCTTTAAGTATAGGGTTTCTGTACTTAATGCTCTCTTACGAAATTTAACGTTGACATTTGACAAATATTTTGTTTATTTGTTTTTCTTTTATAGCTATAAATAATTAGTTTGGCAAAAATTATGTAAAACGGGATTTTTTAAACGATTATGGTTTAGATTTTGATATTAGTCATGCAATATTAAATAGATTTCGAAGAAGAATAATTACGAACGGTGAATTCTAATTACTTACTTATAGCATTTTTTACGTTTATTTTTATCTTTTATTAAATTTATTCTTTTAGGCATTGCTCTGTTATTTTTAGGAAAAGCATTTTGACAAGATAGATAATTTTACCTTTTTAAAAGGTTCACATTAATAAAGCCAAGATTACTTGCAAATAGAAGATGAGCTTGAGTTTAAATGACAATTTTGTATAAAACTTTAAATTTTGAATGCTCTCTTATAAATTGGGAATTATCAAATTCATTTTCATAAATATATAGAAGTTTTCTTTTGTTTTCAATTATGTGTTTATATCTCATAATTATTAACACTAATTGTCCCCTTTCTATGGCAGTAAGGTTAGGCACCCTAGATCATTTCTTTTTCATATTGTTTCGAATTTTATAACAAAAAATCACAAACAAACGACCGATTTTGTTTGCAATGTCCACTAAAAAAAAAAAAATTAAGCTTTGACAGTTTTTATGAAAAATGTTAAAAATTCAATATTTTTAAAAATATAACTAAGATTACTACTATCATTTTATTACATACACGCGCAGCCCTACTTTCAGTGTTTAATTAAAATTATAAATAATGGAGTTTGGAGTTTTTAATTGGAAATGTTATTCTCTTTAGAAGCTTTTAATTAGTAGTTTCGTTATTGACAAAAAACGAAAAGCCTTTATTTTTTTACTTAATTTGTTATTAACTTTTATAATTTTTTGCTTGCTAAAAAATCCTTCAAATAAATTTTTCCAGACATTAAATCAACACGTTTTTACACTTAGATTATTTATTGTAGGTTAGGCACTGTGTGTGTGTGTGTGTGTGTGTGTGGAAGTTTTTTTTGACAAATAACACTTACGCGTAGTTGAATCCATCAACTCCAATGTTGTCACTAACGTATTTGACGACCTCAGCTTCAGCATCAGTGTTAGGTGGAGCAGCTACAGCAATGGCCACAAGGGCGAAGAGAACAATTGCCTGTAAAAGAAAAAAATATCAAAATCACTCATACTTAATTTTCCTTCGAGGATAATTATTTAAAAAAAATAAATAAAATAAAACATTGATTATCAAATTTGTTTCTTCAAAAGTTAAGTGAGTGTTGTTAAGTAATATCTTCGTCATTTTGATTTTTTCTAAGACAGATATATTTAATTAATTTAAACAAAAAATGGTAATACTTTTAAAATACCTGCTTTGCATTTTTGTTTGTTGAATTTAGTATTATTTTGTTTGTATTTAGGGGGTGAGTGCTTAGACTTGTAACACCTTTAAAAAATCGGATTAAATAAATTAAGTACCCCATAAATTTAACACAAAACTAAATTGGCAACGCCGTAAAAAACAAAATTTTTAATATTGAAAGTATTATTTTGATAAATAAAAAATTGTTTTGTGTGTGCTTAAAAAACGATTTAAAATGAAACGAAACAGATAAAAAAAATTAACAATTTTCTTATGGCACACCTTTTTATTGGTTTGTTTTGAAAAGCCTCTCATTTTTTTGATATGTGTATAATAGGATTTCGCATGTATTTTTAGTATCAACAAACTAATTTATTATAGATATATCTTTATATTTAATTTATCTTTTTATTAATTTATCTTTATATTTTATTCTACGCTTGATCCTCCTATTAATCTTCCCTTCCAACAGTTGTCCCTGTTTCTCATAAAATGTCCGATATAATTTTTAAAGTCAAACAGATCAAGCGCATTCTTTCTTCTCTTAATACTGAAAAATCGTCGGGGCTGGATGGCATACCAGCAATCGTCTTAAAAAATGTGCCCCGAGCTTGCACCCATCTTAACTCGCCTCTTTCGAATCTCTTACGACACGGGCATTTTCCCGGAGAGTTGGAAAGCTGCACGGTGCAACCTGTCCCAAAAAGGATCCAAAAGTCTCCCTTCCAACTATAGACCTATTCTCTTTCTTTCAGTTGTTTGCAAAGTAATGGGAAAAAATTTATTAATTCCCAAATCTTAAAGTATCTGGAAAAAAATAAGATCTTACATATAGACAATATGGATTCCCCTCAGAGATCCACAGCTGATCTTTTTTCCTTTGTCTCACACAACTGGGAAAAAGTCCCTTGAGTTTTTTGGGGAAACCCAAACGTTGCTCTTGACATATCCAAAACTTTCGATCAGGTCTGGCATGATGGGTTCTTAACAAACTTCCTTCTTTCGGTCTTCCACCAAGCTTTGCTCTTGGGTTTCCCGTTTTCCTTTTTAATCGACGTATATCGTTTGTGTAGATGGTCATTTCCCGCTTTACAAATTAATGCTGGGGTGCCCAGGGTCAGTGCTGGCACCCACCGTTTCTTCTACACATTAACGATCTTTTCCACAATCAATCCCATTCATAGTTTTTGACGATAGTACCCTCCACTCTAGTATTCAATTTTTTAAACCATGTAATTCTGATTTCGAAAACAAGCGCAGGAATGCAATATTCTTTTACAAGACCCCAAAATTTTTTTGGATTGGGGCACCAAAAAACTTGTTAGTTAATGCCTCGAAAACACAGTCATGTTCCCGTCGCGAAAAAAGTCTGCAAATGCTATCCCTTACATATGACGGCCAAGTTCTGCAGAAGTCGTTTAATCTTGTCGGCGTTATTTTGAAAATAACCCCAACTGACAAACACATTTTATCCATAGCTTGGCAGCTTCAAAAAAGATGGGTTTTCTTCCGAGCCAAAAATATTTTCTTCTTCCAATTTGTACCTCTGAAAGTATCCCAAATCAGACCCCTTTAGAATATTGTTTCATGTTGGGGAATGGCGTCCCCTACAACACTTAGTTTGACTCCCTTAAAGAAAGCGTTCGTTTATTAAGATCCAACGCTCACAGAAAGCCCCTTTTTTGCCCCCCGTCGAGCGTGGGGGCTGTCGCTCTTCTATAGGTATTTTCACGGCTTTGCTCGAGGGGTTGGCCTAAAATTTCTTTCCCCCCCGGGAAAAGTAGTTTTTTTATGCATCCTTTTCAGTTCAGTTGGAGGGGGCCCCCGAATTCCCCTTTCTTCGTTCCTTTTTCCTAGAGTGTCAAGATATGAACCTCGCCCGCGAAGTTTTTCCTTCTCCTCCCAATCCCAAAAATTTAAGCCCCCCGTGAACAAACCCCCTTTACCACACTAAACACCCAGGAGTTAGTACTTAGGCATCCGCCTTCGTGGACTGTCCCAAGATAAAAAAACAAAAAAAAATAAGACATTTTCAATTTAAATTGAAAAATTTAAAACGGTAACAAAAAATATCTAAACTCCCAAAAAAAATAAAAAAATAGGTACAGCAACAATTTTATTAAAAAAAAACAAATAACATTTTTGAAGTGAAGTAAACCCAACAACGTCCTTATTAATTTTCATGTGTTGCTTATTATTCTTAGTATTATAAAACCAATATTGTATGTATATTAAGGATACTGTTTCTTAAATATAGCGAAAGTAGGTGTCAAAATTATTTTTGGACATGAGTCTTTGGAATTAGCTTATAAAAATATATCGAACTGTTCTCTCTTGCGATAAAAACACTGAATATAATAGATATTAATAAAAATTTTCCCAAAAACATATGCAATATCTCATAAGTGATTTAATAAAAGCAAAATAAATATATTTTAAAATGAATTTTTTTTCTAATTTATGAGGGAGTACTCTAAGAACAAGATTTCTTGTAAACATCTTTATTAAAAACTTAATCATTTATTAATCGCAAATAAATTAAAAAGAAAGAAAAAACATATTGAAATATACTTACTACTTTCATGATGATAGAGGTGTAGTCGATATTACTGTCAACAAGATGCAGTTAACTGTATCTTTCAAAATTTTATATTTCTTTTATACTTAAAAGTTGATTCCCCTTCTATATAGCAATTATTATATTAAAAATATAAGTTAAAAAAAAGGTATTACATAAATGTTAACCCATTATAACTAGTTTTTTTATCGTCTGATTCTTTTTATATGTTTTGTCATTTAATGGTCAAAATTTGCAAATATGCAGTTTAAAGAGCATTCAGAATTAGTTGATTTAGTGGTGTTATCAATGTTTCAATTAAACCCAGAACCCTTATTAAGAAAAAATGGAAAATAAACAATTAAAAAAAAGAGTGACAAAATGTAAATAAAATTATTCAGGTAGAAACAAAAAAGGAACAAGTCAACCCAAAACTGCAAACCCAAAGCCGGCCGTTCCTCTAGCAGGGATTAAAAAGGGCACCTAAAAGGCCAGACTTGTTAAAAAAGGAACTCACTTAAAAGGGGATTTTTTCAAATTTAAAAAACCCCTAAAAATTAAAAAACCGGGAATTAAAAATGTCAATTTAATGTGAAATTTTTACGTTTTTTTATAATTTTTAATTAAATTTTATATTTTTTTTATATAATTAAAAAAATTTATTAAAATTAAATTTTATACAAATTTATATTTATAAAAAAATATAAAATAATAAAAAAAACTAAAATTATTTTATTTTTAAATTTTTAATTTTTTTTAATAATTTATATATTATTTTCAAAAAACTGTTATCATGTTCTTTTAAACGGTGTTGGTAAATGTCTTTAGGATTTATAGTAACCAAGATATGATTTTTAAAGTTGGCTACTGTCATCGTTTTTTTTTTTAATTTTTAATGTTTCTCTGATAACTTTTTTCCCTGTGGATTTGAGTAAGTACCAAGGCTTGAAAAATAGCCTGTTGATGTACCAAAGGATGTAAAAGAAACCATGGCTTCAGAAAGGTGGGATAAAAATGCTCCGTGTTCTGCAAAGAATGTAGAGCGTCAATTGTAAAAATACTGATGTAACTGAATTATCAGAAAGATGTCCGAAAAGATGTTGATGAAAATTTGTTACTTATATCAAAAATATTTTAAATAATTTTAATATTTAAATATGTAAATATAAAAACTTTAGTCAGATAAAGAAATAAGTAAAAGGTTTTCTATAAAGAAAAATTTAAAAATAAATTTTTATTTTCCACTACTGCGTAATTTTTTTACAAAATATTAATATTATAATATTCTTAGTTACTATAAATCTTACACACTTTTCTCGGCATTATTTTAAAGGTCGTAAAATAAACTTTCTTTTTCCTGTCATTTTGTATACACCAAAATCAACAGGAAAAGAGGTATAGGAGAAAAAGTTTAAAAAAAAAAAAAAAAAAACGATGAGTTGCTTAAAACCGCTGAAAGAAAGTAATAGGGCAAAATTTTAAAAATTAAAAAATATGCATTTATTTCGTTCTTTTTTTCTGCATTTTCTAAATATATTTTTGTCAAATTTTGTTTTGTTACTTTGATAGGAAAATTAATTTTGAATAATTTTTATCTGTTATTGTATGAGTACAAAATGTGCATAGAATTTAAGTAAAAATTGAATAGTGTACAAATTCAGCCTTATCTTAAAAATACACCCCTCTAAAGGGTAACACTTTGCGTTTTTTAATATTCTAGAGTTAAACATATGACATCTATAACTTTGTAGTTTCTTTTAAAGTTACATAATTCCTAGCAAAGTTAGTATTTGGATGGGTGACCGCCAATGAACATATTGTGCCGTTGAGCTTAATAAAAGGTCCAGGTATTACATTAAAGACCCTTTCAATTTTAAACAATTTATCGATACTGCTGATATCCCTAATAACTACTCACCAATATTTCTTGGTGTGATATCTTTATATACCAATATTCCAAACGAACTTGTTTCATAAATAATAACACAAAAATGGAATCTTTTAAAGGAGCACACATCACCTATGATTTCATCGAGGGCACAAACCTGGCTTTGAAAAATAACTATTTTCAAAATGCAAATACATTCTACCAATAGTTAGATGGTTGTGCGATGGGTTAACCCATCTCTTCTACAGTAGAACAGCTCGTGATGGAATATTTGCAAAAAAATTAATTAAAAACCTAGACTTTAATATTTATATTTCTTAAAGATTTGTCGATGACTGTTTAACCGCAGTATCACAAAATAAAGTCAACAAATATATTAAATGCATTTAATATCTTCCATTTCAAGTTACAATTTACAAAATAAATAGAAAAGAACAACCAAATAAATTTTCTTGAGCTTATAATAATAAGAGATAATAAACAACAAAAACTTAAAACTAAATGGTATACTAAAGATACGTGGCCTGGTCGTTATCTCAATTTCAATTTTAGTCATCCAAAAAAATCAATGAAATAGCAATATAATAGGTCTTCGAGCCATTGCTCTAACCTCGACCAGAAACTTTACAAAAAGTAAAGTAGACCTTAATAAACAACCACTACCCCGAAAATACCATTTCTAGGGTGATAAATAAAAAACCTACTTAGTCTACAACAAGATTTAAAAAAAACTGGAAAAAAAGCATAAAGAAGAAAACACATATATTAATGGTCTATCACAAAAACATTAAACACATTATTTTAATATATATCTGTTATTGTTTGTCATATAGCACATAATTTAATAAACTCGTTATTAACACCTTTAAACAGACAAATACCAAAAAAAGTATAACTTAATTTACTCCACTCTATGGCTAAATTGTCCTTAAAAATACATTGGAATGACAACGCAATATTTAGAAAATACACTTAACGGACACAAATATACCAAAAATGCTTTAACTGCCTACCTAAACGTAAATCCCAATTAAAGCATAAATTTAATTTTAACGAAACTTAAATACTGTTACAAGATTCCAATAACAAAAAACTTACAATTAAAGAAATAATTCAAATAAAAAGAAAAAAGCCCTTAACGACAAAAAGATATTAGGAATCCCAGTCAAATATATTTCAACTTAATTCATAAATTTTAAATATGCCAATATTAATACACCTAACACGCTGTATAAACAACGTTTTAAAACAACAAACACGTCCATGTATACAATATGCAAAAAAATATATGTAAACAGAGTTTATTAATCTAAAGGGGGTTATGACATCCGCCATATTGAAAAACTCTTGTGTGACGTCAAGAAGGGTTCATTTCGGCCATGTTGATTTTATGCCGGACAGTGGCGTAGAATTAGGTGGAAACGAAAAACTGCTTTTATACCGACGAACAAAATTTATATTTCAAAAATATAAATGTAATTCATTATGTATTGAAATTAAAAATTAAAGCGACAACACGACGATGGCGTACCTTTTCAATGGTATCTACTACATTAAATATTTAAAAAAAGAAAAAAATTAAAATGTAGAAATACTGATGATTCTAATTTGTTATAATTAGAGTACTTACTCTATTTTTAAACACACGATATTGAATTATTAACACCTTTTTTTTTTTAATAATACCCACCTATATTACGACGTTTATAAAATTTTATGACAAGTTTGGGACTTTAATTATTTTTTATCTTGGAACAGTCCGCGAAGGCTGAGGCCTGTAGAACGCCCCGTGGGTGGCTGAAGTGTGGTAAGAAGGAGTATATTTACAAGAGACTTAAATTCTGCAGGTAGCAGGTTCCATAGTCTTGACACTCTAGGGATGAAGGACCGAAGAAAGCGGGAAGTTCGGGCCTCTAGCTGAACTGTTAAAAGATGCATAAAAGTTGCACTATGTGTTGCTCTGTTGGAGCTGCCAGAAAAGGAATTATACTGCCAACCGTTCAAGCAAAGCCGTGAAAATACCTATAGAAGAAAGACAGGAAGTTTTGTAAATGCAGGATCAGAAATGGGCTTTTAAAACTAT
>JAHBCN010008181.1:0-39937 GCA_019359885.1 Listronotus oregonensis
TAACATGGAACCATAAATATAGAGCGTGGAGTTGCGCAAGCTGATACCGGACGTGCCGGTGTGGCGGGCGAATAGAGGAAAGGATACGAATTCAAAGACAGTTGCAAGTAGTGTTTGTTTGTTGGTTGAAAAGTAATCAACAGGGTTGTCGACCTTTAAATTCCGTTTTTATGTTACAAAAAATTTGCCGTCAAATGTAAAAAATATAATTTTTCTGAGGTAACCTTTTTTCCCTTCCCTTCATTTTTAATTTATAAGTTTTTTAAATTTTTTTAAAAAAATCGGTTACGTTAAACTCGAAAGGTAAACAATACTGTTTTTTGCTTGAAGGTCAAGTTTATTAAAAGTAACGCGGATAAAGTTGATTCTTTTTTTTTTTGTTTTATTATGTAGCATATAAAGAAAGTTCGCGCAACATTTACGTTTCCGTGGGGGGAGTGACAAAAATTATTAGCGCTTATTTTTTCGCATTAAAAAATAAGTATTTATTTAAAAAACATAAGTTTTTTACGTATGCCCAAAGTGCTTTAATTGGGAGCCCCACGGAAAATGGAAAAATCTTTATAAGACAGCTCGTAACGATTACGGATCCGATCGCATATTCGAGCCTGCGTCGATCCGATCAACCGGAAGTTGGAAAATTCACCCCGCTCCGTTTCGATACCGCGTATTCGAATTTACGGACTGATTCCGAAATATACGGATCCGTTTAATATTCGGATTCAACGAAAATTTGGATACGTATTCTTACATAAACAAAACCAACGGCGGACCCATTTAGTCCCGGGAGCCGTTTCTCGCGTGCGTTGAACTGTTTAGTTTACTAGTTACTGTGAAACGAGGCTAGTGCGGGCGTAAAAGTCGGTTTTAATATATTTATTATTTTCGACTTTTATAACATGACAGGTTATAAAGTGCATATGTAGTGCTGTACATCTAATAATAAAAAATAACTTTTTTTTCCTTCCAAGTGACTTTTATAAGGTAAGTTCATTTTTTATTCAGATTCAAAAATCACAATAGACTTTTTTTTAGACGTGAAGCTTGGCTTGGTCTATAATAATCACAATTTCAAATTATAATGCGCTTAAAATTGTCAGAACTTTAAAAAAAAAATTAATTATGAATATTATAAGGGTGTTAATTGAGAATTTGAATATTTCAACATTGGTATTTCTATTATAATACGCGTTGTAAAATTTGAATTTTTAAATATTGGTTATTTCTACTATTATAGGGGTTTATTGGAATATTCTAGTGAAATAAAAAAATTCCTGCTGTGCTTAAGTTATTATTTGGACGCTTGAAGAAAAAATAAAACTGGTGCCCGAAAAGTCTGGACTGGGTCAAATTCCCCGAGAACGAAATTTTTGGATTTCCAAGTTTTGCCTAAATTTTTGTTTTTGACACAATTGTCTATCTAATTTTATGCCCAAAAACTATCCCCGCCCCAAGGGGGTGAACGTAAGGGTGGTTTTATAATTTTAAATAGAACCCCCTATTTTCTTGCATTTTCGGTTCCTCAAAAAATTCTTTTTTAATTTTCACCCCCCAACCCCCGCCACCCCTTCACGGGGGTGGGGTTACTTCTTTTTCATTGCGGATTTAATTAAATATTTAAACTGTTCAGTTTTAGTTTTATTTTTTTAACTTTTTTTCGTTTTTTTCATCCCCTGTGAAGGGGTGACGGGGGTTTGGGGGGGTGAAAATTGGGGGCCAAACACAGAATTTTTTAAACCCAAAAAATCAAAAAATATGGGTTTCTATTTAAAATTATAAAACCCCCCTTTTCGTTACCCCCGGAGGAGTGGGGGTGGTTTTTGACATCGAATTAAATAGGCGATTGCGTCAAAAACAAAGTTCAGTTGCAATCTTGGAAATAAAATTTTTGTTCTCGGGATATTACCCAGTCCAGATTTTCCACCCAAATATTAAACCCAAGTACATATTCCAATACTGAAGCTTAAAAATAGTCATTATTAATTTGCATACCTTTTAAATTTTTTACAGATTCTGCAATACGTTCCTGTCCTTAAAAAAAAAAGTCTGATTTTCAGTAGTGCAGGTAGCCGCTGCGTTATAAGAATGCCTCTGGCTATAGCGATGCCTTTGTGTGTTGTCGAGTCAAAACTTCAAAACCACCCCGGGCCCATCTGGTTTTAGTTAAATCGGCCGAGATGGAGTTCTGTCCTTTGTTTTTGCCGTGTCTTGCCGTGGCGAGAGACTGGTTTTTTCTAGGGGTTGAAAATATTCGAATTTTCGAATTATTTAAGGCAAATCGAATACGAATCATTAGATTAGAATTTTAAATCGAATGTTCAAGTAATTTAAACTATTTAAAATATTCAATTTTTTCGAATAATTTGAACTATTCAAATAATTTGAATAGTTCGAAATATTTAAATAATTGAACCATTTAAATGATTAAAACTATTTTAATAAAAAATAAAAATTTTAAATATCTGAAAATAAATAATTCAAATAAGGGTAACTGTCAGGTTTAATGTAAAAAAAAATATCTTTTTTATATTTCCAGTATCAATTTTATTGTTATTGTAATCTATAATTATCAGTTAAAGACAAAAATGTTAATTTTTAGTTTAACATCAGTTTTCATGCAAAAAAAAAAACAAAAATGAGAAACAGTTTCTGGTGATAAAGAATTTTTCATTTACTATATCTCCTTGGATGTAAAACAATTTTTTACTTTCTACAGAAGTATATGGCATTGGCAAATACCTTTTTGCAATTAACAACGGGCAGGCATTTTTTGACTTTTTTCTAATTATTCAGAAATAGAATTGATTTTGGGGGCAATTTTGATAGGCTTGTAATAATTTTAAATTCCCTGGTTTGTATAAAATGTGCAAGTTTTAAAATTTCAGATTACAATGTCTATCTTTGAGCGTGTTTGTCCCTTTTAATGCCGCACACCGAACAAACACTACTAGAAATCCAAATCTCGTGCTTTCGGAACGCAACAATTTTCTGTCAGTACAACAGCGCTAAACTCCTGGACAATCAACTATCACATTACCAAAACTCATCATAGATGGCACCACATAATAAAAAGGCGAATGCGCTGGTTTTACTCTAAGTTATTTTTCTCCAATTCCAACAAAAATAAGATTTTGCTGAAATACATTACTTAACTGATTATTTTAATAAATAAGTAAGTGTTAAGTAAGACTTCAGCAAAATTTTATTTTTGTTAGGATTGGGTAAAATTTTAAACTTGCAAAAAATAAAGCAAACAAAAATTGTTATTGTTAACAATATATTAAAAATTAATTTGTTATAAATACAAATATTTTGAGAAAACCAGGAAAATCATGGGACATTTGCTCCAAATTTGCTATAAAAAACAACAAAAAATTACATTCCAGAAATAACAGTAACAAATAAAACATAAACTCTATAAACAAAATAGGAATTTTCAGAATAAATAAAAAATATTATCTGATAACAACATAAATTCTAATACCTGAGATAACACAGGCAAAATAAAATACATTCTAAAAATTAACAATAAAGCTTCTAAAACTATCACAGCCGGGGTTGGATGAGATACTTCTAAAACTGTCAAAGCTGGGGTTGGATGAGATCACGCTGAAAGGTTTATATAAAACAAAGAAGCTAGGTAGTATTGGCTTATCCAGAACAGACTAAAAATACATAAAATATGATATGGCAAGTATAGCTATTAATTTAGGCAAAGACAAAACAGCGGGCAAAAATATATGCAAAATTCAAACTAATGTGGTAACTAAAAAAAAAAAACATAAGTATTGATAAAAAATGGTAAAAATTATTGTTTAAGTTTTTGTATTATATTTTTATGTCTATCGCTTTGTCCCTTTTTAGATTCTAAACTATTTTTCCTTTCTTTAAGATACTTATAAAAACAAATTTTTAGAGTTAGGTTAAATATTTCATAAAAGCACTTATGGTCTAAACAAAATATAAAGAGCTTGCAGTAAGCTTCGAAATATTGTTGCCTAAATAAATTTTAAATTTTATTTCTGTAAACCTTTTCATGCAAATATTTGTAAATATCAGCATGTAGTACTAGCATATTTAAGCCTTCGTTCGTTATCAAAATCTTTAAACATTACAAATAAATGCTTATCGGTTACCTCCACTAAAAAGAGATTACTTTGACAAGTTAAACATGGAATTGAAATTTCGTAAAGAAGGTATAAAATAACATTATTTAAAATTTTAATTTTAGGGTTGTTCAATAGTTCGAGGTAAATTTTTAAAAGAAATGAAACATTTTTCGTAACTGTGTTCGTTTAGAATGGAATTCTTAAAGGGTGACCAAGGTACAGCTCTATATTTTAAGCGAGAAGGATACTCAAGATTTGCATAGTTTAATTTTGAACAACGGTCCTCACAAACATTAATTTTTACAATCTTTTGAGGAACTTAAATTACATTTAATTTTCTAAGCTTCTAACGATTAGGGATCTCGAGAAAAAAAAATAAATTTTTTGTTTTTAAAATCTGTGCTTATAATTTTACTATAATGGGCGTTTCTGCAACAAGGATATTTACAAGAATATTTTAGCCTACAACGTGTTGTGTTGACGCCATTGCGAAGAAATTTACAAAGGTTTAATACCGAAGAAGGCTTACTATAATAATAACATATGTTACCTTATAATTTTTTGTACAATAATGTGGAAAAAAAATATGAAAGCAAATTTAAAACAATTAACCCAAAGCCAACACTTACAACAAAAATACTAGAAAATGGCCGACGCAAACACAACACGGGAATTATGGTTAAAAAGGGATATGAATAATTCTCACTTTTCATTGGTTAAAAACAAAACGACGTTCCGCCATCTAGAAATTTACTACCAAGTTACTACAAAGCAAAATATGGAAAAATATAGAAATCTACTATAATTGTCAAATGTCACTGTTTCCAGTATCCCCATAAGAAGTTGGCCAGGCGTGATGCCGCACTTCAAGTGTCTTCGTCTTCTGTGGGTGGTGTCGCTGGCTTCGCGCCAAGGGGAGAATTTGGTAGCATCAAACTGGACGGCTTAGGGTACTTGCGTGCGCTCCTGGCCGCTGGTTAGCAATAACTTTAGAACATCAATTTTTCGTGTGATGTGGATCACAACATTTCCAGTGTATTTAAACGCAACTTATTAATATTAAATTCACCATATTTGAAAGTTGTTGTGGTGGTTAGTTATAACATACTAAATTATATTAGATTAGTTTTACCCATTTTTTTTTGTATTCTTACCCTTTAAGTTTAGTCTAATAAAAGGAGTTTTATGAATAAGACTTTATTTTATTAATTAAAGACGTAAATTTAAATCGAAAGCGTAATCCTTTCGTTTGCATTATTATTTTTAAATAGCTAGTACGACTCTTATAATTAGCTTATGTAATTAATTATTTAAAAAAATACTATATTTAAATCAAATTATTTAAATAGTTCGAAATATTTAAATAGCTCGAATCATTCGAATAGTTTAAACTATTCAATCCCGATAATCGACAGGCTAGCATCGAAGCAAGAAATCAGTATAATCAGACCATCTCAGAAGCAAAAGTCCTTTTTAACAATCGGATAAAAAATAAAGTTTTTTCTTGCTCGAATGACAGTAAAGCTTTCTGGTCCTTTGCCAAAAATATAAGTCAAAAATTTTGCACAAATTCTTTTCCACCCCTAATCTCTGAAGATGGAATTGTCTCTACCTCCAAAGGAAAAGCCAAACTATTTGCCAAACAATTTGCTGCCAATTTTACGCTTGATCCTTCTATTAATCTTCCTCTTCCAACAGTTGTCCCTGTTTCTTATAATATATCCTATATCATTTTTAAAGTCAAACAGATCAAGCGTATTCTTTTTTCTCTTAATACTAAAAAATCGACTGGGCTGGATGGCATAACAGCAATCGTCTTAAAAAAATGTGCTCCCGAGCTTGCACCCATCTTAACTCGCCTCTTTCGAATCCCTTACGACACGGGCATTTTTCCGGAGAGTTGGAAAGCTGCGCGAGTGCAACCTGTCCCCAAAAAAGAATCCAAAACTCTTTTTTTTAACTATAGACCCATATAAATATGTTCTATAGTTTTGTGGCGGATCCATGTTTTAGTTTGTTTTATTTGGGTTACTCGCCTTTTTACTTTTGAAAATGGGACCCTCTTGGTCCGGGTCCCGGGTATGCGGGCTGCCCTGGCCAGCCCTATGGATCCCTATGAACTTGCAGATCGCCTGCAACAAAAAGAAGAAAACCCCCAAAAAACCCAAAAAATCACAAATATTAAGACATACCCCCTAAGGAGTGGACAAGAAGAGAAAGCCTTTCTGTGAGTTTCTTCTTGAATGGAGTCCAGAATGCTAAGTGTTGTAGGGGACCCATTCCCAGACATGAGAACAATATCTAAAGAGGGTCATTTGGATACATACAGAGTGTCGATTAAGAAGAGAAATATTTTTGGCTCGAAAGAAAAACAAAAACCCGCCGAGGCTATGGATGTAATGTTTTGCCAGTTGAGTTTTCCTCAAAAACGCGAAAAATTAAACGACTCTTGTTCTGTGATTGCCGCTCATAAAGGGATATTGCAACCTTTTCGCGACAGCGAACATGACTGTCTTTTCGAAATTTCGGAACAGATTTTTGGCGCCCAACCAAGAGGTTTGAGGTTTGCGAAAATTTCGTTTCTGCGCTTGTTTTCTAAGTCAGAATTAGGGCAAAATTAACACTGAAGGGAAAGGGGTCATGTAAAAACTATGAAGGGGATTGGTTGTGAGAGAAGATCGTAATGTGAGAAGAAGTGGGGGTGCCAGCACCCCGGGACCCCGCATTAATTTGAGAAGCTGGGGAATGACCATTACACAACTGATAGGGATTAAAGGAAACTGGAAACCAAAGCAAAGTTATGGAAGACCAAGAAGGAATTTTTGTTAAGACCATATGCCAGACCTGATCGAGTTTGGATATGTAAGAGAAAATCTGGGATTCACCAAAAACCTCAAGGATTAGCCTGTTGAGAAAAAGGATCACCCTGGACGGAATCCATATTGTCTATCAGGGTCTTATGTTTTTCCAGTACTTGATTTGGAAATTTTTCCATAACTTTGCCAACTGAAAGAAGAGATATGTCTATATCTCTTCTTTCAGTTGTTTGCAAAGTTATGGAAAAATTCATTATTTCCAAATCCCAAAGTATCTGGAAAACATAAGATCTTACATGATAGACAATATGGATTCCGTCACAGTAGATCCACAGTGATCTCTTTCCTTTGTCTCACACAACTGGAATAAGTCCCCTTTAGTTTTTGGTGAATCCCAAAATTTTGCTCTTGACATATCCAAAGCTGATCAGGTCTGGCATGATGGGCCTTAAAAAATTCCTTCTTACGGTCTTCCACCTAAGCTTTGCTCTTGGCTTTCCAGTTTCCTTTCTAATCGATTATATCAGTTAGTGTAGATGGTCATTCCTCCAGCATCTACCAAATTAATGCTTGGGTGCCCCAGGGCTCAGTGCTGGCACCCACGCTGTTTCTTCTACACATTAACGATCTTCTCTCTTCCACAACCAATCCCATTCATAGTTTTGCTTACGATAGAACCCTCCATTCTAGTATTCAATTTCTTAAGCCACCATGTAATTCTGACTTAGAAAACAAGCGCAGGTCAATGGGATATCTCTTTCACAAGACCTCAAACTTATCTTGGATTGGGGCCAAAAATCTTGTTCAGTTTAATACCCCGAAAAGAATCATGTTCGCTGTCGCGAAAAGGTCTCCCAAAGCTCATCCCTAACATATGCGGCCAAGCTTAGGGAAAAAAGAGTCGTTTAATCTTGTCGGCGTTACTTTTGAGAATAACCTCAACGGCACAAACACATTACATCCATAGCCTCGGCAGCTTCAAAAAAAATTTGGGTTTCTTCGAGCCAGAAAATATTTCTCTTCTTCTAATCTGTACATCTGTATGTTCCCTTTTAAAAAAATTTTTTTTGAATGGGTCCCCTAAAACTTAATTCTGGGGCCCTTAAAAAGAAACCTCACAAAATTTTTTTTTTTCCCCCCACTGTAGGGGTATGTCGTTTTCTATAGGTATTTTACCTTTGCTCAGAGGAATTGGCCAGTATAATACCTTTCTGGCGGCCCCCAAAAGAGCAACACGTAGTGCAACTTTTACATCATTTAAAGTTCAGTCAGAGGAGCCCCCCAAATTCCCGCTTCCTTTTTCCTTCATCCCTAGAGTGTCAAGACTGTGGAACCTGCTGTCCGAATGTTTTTTTTCCTAACTCCAAATATTTAAATCCCGGGAAAAAAAATTTCCCCTTCCCCACACTTAAGACACCCACGGTACGAGTACTTAGGCACCAGCCTTGTGGACTGTCAAAAATAAAAAAAAAAATTCGAAGTATTCAAATAGTTCGAATATGCGTTGAAATTCGAATGAATATCATATTCGATTTGATTTAACGACAACTATTTAAAACACCTGGTTTTGTCTTTTTTAAGTAAACAAGACAAATAAAGGTGTACTTATTTCGGCGAGGATTTTCTTGAAGTTTTGTATTGCGATCAGAGATTTTGAAAATTGCAAAAATTCTAGCTAATAATAAAATAGGTTTTTATATTTAACTTTAAGATAGCATATCTAGTTAACGATCAGAAAAAAACGGACTATAGATAATTTTTATTCCAGAAAACTAGGTATCTTGTATTAGAGCGTCCAGTATAAAATGGTATTAAAAAGTATTAACTTAATACGATGAATTATTTATTTAGAGTGATAATTTTTAGTTTTTTGTAAAAATCTCTTGTTAAAATGTTTCTAAAAAGGCCTTAATTATATTAGATTAGTTTTACCATTTTTTTTTCTTTAATTCTTACCCTTTAAGTTTAGTCTAATAAAAAGGGGTTTTATGAAAAAGACTTTATTTTATTACTTAGAGACGTAAATTTAAATCGAAAGCGTAATCCTTTCGTCCGCATTATTATTTTTAAATAGCTAGTTCGACTCTTATAATTAGCTTATGTAATTAATTATTTAAAAAAATACTATATTTAAATCAAATTCTTCAAATAGTTCGAAATATTTGAATAGCTCGAATCATTCGAATAGTTCAAACTATTCAAATGGTTCGAACTATTCAAATAGTTCGAATATGCGATTCGAAATTCGAATCGAATATAACTATTCGATTTGATTTAATTCGACATCTATTCACACACCCCTGGTTTTGTCTCTTTTAATGTGCAAAGCAAGACTAGAGTACACCTTTATTTCGCCGAGAGAGTTTTCTTGAAGTCTCTTGTACTTGCGATCAGAGATTTTGTCGCATAATTGCAAACATTCTAGGTAATAATAAAATAGTTTTTTTTATATTTAACTTTAAGATAGCATATCTAGTTAATGATCAGATAAAAACAGACTATAGCATCAATTGTTATTCCAGAGAACTACGTATCTAGTATTAGAGCGTCCAGTATTAAATTGTATTAAAAAGTATTAACTTAATACGATAAATTATTTATTTAAAATGATAATTTTTAGTTTTTTGTAAAAATCCCTTGTTAAAATGTTTCTGAAAAGGCCTTAAATATAGGTAAAATTTCATGTAACAAAAAATAACTTTGTTGCGGTAAAATTTACAAAAACGAGATCTAAATTTAACAACCATATTTAAAGCTTAAAGCACTGTGCAATGAGTATCTACAAATTTATTATTTAAGGTACTACAATGCAATTTGTGTATGTATAAAAAAAGTACTTATTATAGTAAAAATGAATTATCACTTTTTGTTTTGTTCTTTATTTAAATACCAAAGGACATATTTTTTAATCCTGGGATTTATCCTATAATAGCTATTTAACAAACAAGGTTATTTCAGTATGTTTTCTTTGGGATTACTGGCCTTACACTTTTTTGGAAAATAAGATCACTTCGGTCCAGATCCCGGGTTATAACGAACTGAGCTTGTTTAACCCTATTGACCCCTATGAACTTGCAGATTGCCTACAACAGAAAAGAAGAAAAACCCCCCAAAAAACCGAAAAAATCAAGAATACTAATCTACGTTTCGATGGCAAATCGGCCACCGTTGTCAAGATAAAAAATAAAAAAAAAAAAATTCGGTAGCGTTTGATCTCCGAATTATACAGTTATTCTTTTAAAAATTTGAACTGGTCTAAAGCCCTCCCCAGCAAAAAATATATAATGCGTTACACAGTAAAGGGGTGGATCTCTGCCTAAAAAAATGTGTTTGCAACTTAGGCGCGTGCTGGCCCACCGGAATACCGGGAGTTTTCCGGTGGGCCCTAATAGGGTTGCTTCGAAGCCTTAAAGCCTACGACACGTTTAAATACATACATCAAAGATAATACTACTACGGATAAATGGTTCATTTAAATGGGGCGCTCTGAATCAGTTCGGAGATATCAATGCTTCCGTAAATGCGAATAAAATTAAGTCGGTAACCCCTGCCCCAGCAAAACGAGGTCCAAAACCATGCGCGACGTTGCCAATGTCTGTCGCTTGTACCTTATTCGGAACACGAAGTAGCGAAAGCGGGCGGCTAAACGGGATGTGTATTTTCTAGTCGCGTTTCATCACGCCAATAGTTAAAACCTGCCGGCAACACTGTTTAACTTTCGTTCAAGGATTGAAATGCACAGCGCGAAAATCACTCGATGGACATCGGCTCGCGTTAGCCAAAGTCCATTAGGGGTATCAAAATTATAGCATTGAATGGTTTATCTTATCCGTAGTAGTATTATCTTTGCATACATACATACGTAGTTATCTTCAACAGCAGAATTTGGAAGTCTTGTTTCCGATGACCTGCGAACCTGTTATAATAACAATAATAATTTCTGTAGATGTAGTTCTTAACAGTTATGCCAGAAAAGCAAAGCGTTTAAAAGTTGCCTACAGTGGTTTTTGTATCTATTTTATTGTTAATAATTTTTTAGTTATTCCTTTTTTTATTCGATAATTTTCACATGTATAGTCCGTCGCAAAGTATACCGTGTTAGCTCTTGCCTTCATTAATGGATTATACCCGCCGACAGCAATAAAACTGCAGATCGGTAGGTATTAAAGGACAGAACATTAGGGACGGACTTTAATAATGTAAATATTTATAATCTATTGTTTATTTAGGTAAGTATAACCTTAAAATTACATTAAGAAATAAAATATATGCAAAGTTTTAACAAGTTTATAACTGCATTATCTATACATAATTACATTTTTAATCTAAATATCTAAATCTAATTCTGTTTCACTATCAAAGTCATCATTGAAATTAATTACAATAAGATCTATGTTGTTTTGGATAGAAATGCAAAAGTCCTCAATTTTTATAATGTGCTGTAGTGAATTTTTTCAGCTCTCAACTGGTATTTTAGTAATTACATTTTTTATCAAATTTATAACACTGGGACTTAAAGTAGGTGTAACATTTTCTGCTCTGATCTTTGATTTTACTTGATTCCACAAATGCTCTCTGGGGTTAAAAACATACAGTGATACGGAGGAAGCCGTAAGACAGTATGCCCAGGCTGTTCAGCCCAATTATATGAATTTAGGACTTCCAAAAGATGCGTTTTTTTGGAACTGAATTCAAAATAAATAGCATTTTCTAACAAATATTCCTGGATTTCAGTTTTTGAACTTGACGAAGCTGGTGCTTTGTGTAGCAGACGGCTGTGGTAGCTTGCGTTATCCATGACAATTGTTGGACATATTGTTTGGAATATTTTTTTAAAAGAGAATTTTAAGACCAGTTTTCAAAAAGTTCTGCACTTGTGTCCTCATGATAATCCTTAATATTCTTTGCAGACAACAGCAAGCAGTTTGGGACAAATCCGTTTTCTGAACCAGCGTGTATTATGGTAATGCGTTTTTCTTTATTTGAGGGTGCTTTCGTCTCACGGTTTTGACTGGAATCAACCCATCCTTTGGATACTTTTGTCGTGTGTATCGACCATGTTTCATCAAGGTAAATTATGGATCTGTTTTCTAACCATATTTTTTAAATTTTCTTGAAGGTAATTAATTCTTCAAGTACGTAATCTGTCAAATTCCATTACTCATTTTTTTTATCTATTTTGCGGTATTTAATCCCCATTTTACAAACAACTCTATGAAGTTTGGCCGGCAAATATTTATATTGGTTTCGTCTTCGTCTAGCTTCTTTCCGGTTTATCCAAGGTAAATTTTTCCCTTTCATAAAGAAAATATATTTTCCTTCTCATTAGGTCCTGATCACTATTGTCTATACGGTGAGATTAAAAATCAATACGTTTTCTTTGTTCAATTTTTTATAATAATAATATCCCTTATCGATAATATTGGGTTTTTAAGTAGATAGGTTTCTTTTAAGCTTTTGTTTAATTAGCCTCTACTGATTAAAAGTTGAATATACATTTTTCACAACTTGTTTTGCACCCAAATGACAAATGTTTCGACGTGATAGTTATATTCTCGTAAACAACTTTTCAGCGCACAGTAAAAACGTTTATTCAACACTGCCATTTTAAAAATATTAGCAAATATTTATATGCCTAATGGTTAATACCAAAAATACCTGGCCCACCCCTGCCCTTATGAACAAATGGGTTTTCCCAATAACAAAAAGTAAAAAATCGTTAAAGGTTTATTGGGGTATGGTCGTCGCCATAACGATATATTTTGGCCCGACCTAAAGTATTTTTACCCAAAAAGCGAAAAAATTTTTTTGAAAAGTTTTGTATTCGCATTGTTGACGATGCCCTTTGGGCCCTGCAAGTGATAATATTTTCCCCAAGCCCCAAAATTCCCAGCACGCGTCTGGTGCTACTGCTGAACTGACCTGAACTAGAAAACGACAAACTTTTCCCATATTAGACATCCCTGTCAATGCACTTAAGCAGCGCCCGTTCGCTCCCTACAATCTTACGCGATCAAAAACAAAAATCGTGTTTATAATTAAATCACCCTTGTGTAGTTCATTTTTAAAAAACCTCAATTTAATAAAATAAATTCTTTTTTTTTTTAACACTTCACCCCGATCTCATTAAAAATAATTTTGCTTTATTCATCAAAGGCAATAAAAGCCTCTTATTTAAATGATTAATTTAAATGTTTTATCAAAATCTTAGAGGATAGACATACGGCAAAGGTTTGTTATTTACAATTTTAATATCATAGATCTTTTTCTAAAATTTTTTTTTTTAATCACTCTTGTTCTAAAAGTAAGTGATTAAAAATTCATTTAGATTGCTGCGCAGTGCTGTTCCCAACAGACAACAGGAATTACGTATATCGGGTGCTCCCCCTATTTAGTGGTTGGGGTAAAGACCTTGTATATCCAAGGAGGATTGACTGCATTTTTATGGTTTACAGTGATTTTTCCACTTTAACAATTTCGTGGTGTTAGTTCAAATCAAAATTATGTAAGAAATTTAAAATCTTTCTAGGAAAAATAGTGCATGTTGATTTTTTTCAAAAAAAAATGTATAATCTATGAAAGCAGAATTTACTGAAAATAGTGTCATTTGAAAAAAACAAGTTGGCTCTTTAAAGGAAAAATTAAAAGGCAGATATGGCAATAAAACCTTAAATATTTGCCACAGTTTATACTAGTACAACAGATCAGTTATTTAACTCTCCACCTGTTTTGAAGCCATAGGAATTCAACCAATACCAGGAACACTTTCCTCATATTCTGGGCATGCTCAATCTGTCAATTGATATGAGGACGAATTTTTTTATTTATAATAACCAATCCGGTCTAGTTTTGTCTTTTTCTTTTACGACAGTTTTACACAACAGAGAGAGATGAACAGATGCCGCACCTGATTGATCAAGAAAGTGAACACTTTCAGGGCTGGTCAATCGGTTTAATTTATTTTTGATCGTCAGGTTAGCTGGTGTATTGAATTGTTTGGAGGTTGGAAGCGTAGTTTATTTTTCGGTGATTTCAGTGATTTGTTTAAGTGTGTTGAATTTTTTGACAATTAATTTGTGAAAAAGGTGACTAGTGTTTCAGGTTTCATTGTTAAAAACCATGGTTGTGCGTTGTTTTTGTCTGTAAAAAGTTACAAGAAAGCCAATCCAGCTGTGGATATTTTAGCTTTCCAAAAGATAAAACATTATGAGTAGATTTTTACATAAAGCAGGATTAAAGTAGGTACCTATTGTATGGATCCCAAAATATAAAGGCAAATATCCCTGTGGAATTTGTCGAGTCGTATTCATAAAAGATCCAAGAACTGCCTGATGATGCACTGTACACACATTTTAGAGCATACCAGAATGCTGCAAAGGATGTGTTTGGCAACCTCAGGTCTCCAGATCAAACTTTCTTTGAGTTTTGGATCCTGCGAAAGTCTATTTGTCTGCCATTTTAAAGATTTTGCCATTTGCCAAATATTGGCACAAAAATAGAGGATAAAATTTTAGAACTATAAGCACAATATCCTTGTAAAAACTCCCCCAAAACCTATTTTGCATCTTTGTTTACCAGAACAAGAATATTTTACACTTTCACAAAATTTTTAAACAGAGATTTGCTTTCACCCAAAACAAAAAAACTTAATATTCTTTATAGGCCTATTATTTATAAGTGTACGGTAATATAACCATACATTTAAATTCAAACAAGAATAGAGTGGCAAGGAAATAGATATGTCATATTTTTAAAGTTATTTTTTTTTCGAAAACTAGTTCCTGAATCAGTATTCAGCCTGTTAAAAACAGACGGTTGTTACCCTTGTAGTGATTTTTATCCAGTGGTTCTAAATGTATAGGTATTCATTTTTATTTTACTGAGGTAGTTATTGAAATAATTCAACTGCTTCCTTGAAACTTCGGGTTACTTTGAAACTCTGTAGGTAAAATTTTGTTTTCTCTATGTCTTGTGTGTAGGTAGACCTAAGAATTATATTTTATGACTTTAGTTTTTGATTTAGCTATTTACTGGTTGGTGATTCTTCTATATGTGTGATAATAGGCTACTTTCACATTTTTAAATTTTACACTGTACTGTAATGTTCATTCTCAGCTTGCTTCGGTTTGCTCGGTATGAGTCAAAAAAATTCATTAATTTTCATTTCCACGACACGTGGCCTTTTATTTAAATTTTGTATGACCAATAAAACTGTACTCGAATTTTTTTTTATTTTTTTTTTGTTAAATATACTTACACATCAAATTTTTAACATGACCTTCATTTATTGAAATGGCTACCTACGAGAATAATAAATCAATTATATATATATATATATATATATTCGTTCTATGTTCTTCAACATCAAAATTTATTTTTTGAGGTAGCCCAGCGAAAATGCTTTTATTATGAGCGGCTGAACCAGTTTTTAAATAAAAATTTTCAAATACATCATTTTATGCAATTTTTTCCACCTATTTAAACCTACCTGCCTACCAGCTATCAAATTATGTGTAAATAACGGATCATTCTCAATTACGTTTCCTAGGGTTCTTTTTTTACCAATTCCACTCAAGTTGCTGCATATCATTTAATTTACTAATTTGATTAAACTAATTTCAATCCGGCCCTGTCGAGCTTTAGCTTGCGATTTAATCACAACATTTTTGACACATGAAGCGCATGCGCGAAATATGAAGAATGAAAAAGTAAAATCTGGCTCATCCAAATTAACAGAGTTCAAATAACTGATTCGTTGTACGGTATAAACTGTGTATTTGCTTAGCTTCCCCCACCACTAATATGCGACGTAGCAGAATTTTTAATAAAATTGATGTAAAATTAGGTAAAAAAAAATTCTACTAGCGTATGGAAAGCAGCACTTTTCGCATGCAATTTAGTTTGGAAAGTGTCACTTCTCCGCACTAGTGCGGAAAATATTCACTTTTCCGCACTAGTGCGGAAAAGTAAACCCTTCCAAATTTCCCACTTAAACAGGTACTTAAAATGTTTTTGTTTGTTTAGTATAATTCTATTATTGGCATAATATTCTTTTATTTGTACAAATTAGGTGTAAAATCAACGAAATATTCACTAAAATTTAATATTGTTTTAAAAAAATTGTTTCAAACATCCTGGTAAATATAAAACTTGCTTGTCAGATTTTTACTTTTAACCGGTGCCGGTGTCCATATTATAAAAGATCAAAGTCATTAAAAGTCATCGATAATTAAAAGTGTCTTTGGTACATTCTGATCAGTATCGTCGATTTTGAATAAAAAACGTTTCCCATGGAGTCTTCTGACTAGGAATTACCTGAATCCATTCTCAAAGCAGCCGAAATAGCAAATTTAGATTTGTTGCCGTCAAAAGTCAAAGGCACAGGTACGAGAAAAAGAATATACAGCATTTACAAGCTGGTGTGGCGAGAAAAATCAAAAAGTATGAAAGAAGAAGTTTTATGGCATATTTCGCGGAACTTGCTAAAACATGTAAACCCAACTTGCTTATGGTCAAGGTATTCCCTGGTAAAAAGTATCATTAACATCGAAGAGAACATGGATTTAAGCAAATATTTCAAAGTTACATCATTTTAGAAGAAGCAAAATGTGGGATTTAGACCCAAGAAGGCCAAAATTTTCTCAAAAGATGAAATAGCAAAATTTATTAATGATGCTTCAAATGATGTCTATCTAGCGATGAAGGTAGCTACAATTTTCGGACTAGCTGGGCGCGTGTCGTCGAGAAGAATTGATGAAAAATTAGCATTGATGAATATTGACGATAGGGAAATCTTGTAATTGGAAATATTCCAGACTCAAAAACCATTCTAGCCGAAGTTTTGCCATTTCCGAGGAAATTGAAAATGGAAAATATCTAGCTTTGTGTAGAAAGTATTCCAGTTTACGAAAGCCCGAAACACACAGAAGATTTTTTGTTAATTACAAAACATTGGCTTGTACTGTCCAGTGCATAGGAATAAATACTTTTGGCAAGATGCCCTCTGAAATAGCTGCCTATTTTCGTCTTCCAAACCCAGAACTTTACACGGGACATAGCTTTCGCCGTTCCTCAGCTACAATGTTAGCTAATTCTGGTGAAGGCATAACGAATATTAAAAAACTTCGAGGTTAGATGTCATCATCTGTTGCAGAAGGCTACCTAGAAAGCACTAAGTTTCAAAAAGGGGACTTATCAAACAAAATATCCCAAAATTCATCTACCTTTGAACACAGCAAAACGCACTCAAGGCCCATTGTACCGTCTTCTAGCAAGCAACAATTTTCTCACCTGTAACGACGACCGGTTCTTGCACCTCAACAGCAATCTCACTCAGCAACTTACCCACAACAACTTGCCTCTGCGATTCATTTGCAAAATGCTACCAACTGTTCTTTTAGATTAATGTTGTTAATAATGATAAGTAGTAATGGTAAAACTAAATATTAACTAATGGTTGTCTAGTTTATTTTTCCACACACCGTAGAAAAATGTTGTACCTAACACGTACGGAAGGTGTTTTTTTCCCACCCGTGAGGCTTCGAACCCCGCTTCGCGTCGTTCGTGTAACTGCCGTTGCGTGCGGCAAAGTATCACTTTCCGCACTTGTTAGGTAAATAACTATAGGTAACCTTACAAAAATTTCAACTAATTGTAAAACTTTTAAAAGATTCCATAAATTTTATTAAATACACTAAGCCGAATTTCAAACTCTATCTTTAGTAGACTTTGCTCGATGGGTCTTAGAATAAATAAATCAATAAATTTCCAATAAAAATATTTTATTGGACAAAAACCCCAATGGGAAATTTCAGATCAGTATCAGATAAAGCTTAATTTTTAAAAAAAACCCAAGTTTATAGTTTAGTATTATTTTTTTTTTTATGAAAATGCAGAGATGCAATTAAATTTCTTATTCCAAAACATTTACTCTTTGAATTTTAAAATTTTAAATTTTTTAAAATCAAATTTTCAGTTAATTAAAAATTTTTTTTACTTTTTCGGAAATTTAAATGGCAATTATAGTCTGACAAACTTAACTAAAAGCGAAAGGAATTTAACTTTTCAAGAATATATGTGTGTGTGCCAAGTTTAACACAAGAAACAATAGTACTTACTACTATATACTAAGTGAAATTTTTTAATGTTAATTTTTTTTTTACAATAACAAAAAAAATATTGAAAAAAGCTGAAATTAAATGTGGTTGTTATATACTTTAATTTTATTTAAATCTTTTTTTTTACAAGGAATATTATGTTTTGGTAATTATTTTCCAAAACCTTATCGATTTTGTCTAAACTGGCAACATCAAACAAAAGGTTTTCAGTTGCGAAGTAAACGAACCTGGTTGGTGGAGCTTGTCACATGTTTTGTTTCTATGGGGTAAATTTCTTGTGATTGGGGAATGTTTGCGCTGTTTCTGGTTCCTCTCTTGGAATGTCGAATATTTAAACATTCAGTGTGGGGGGCGAAGGTTTTTTTCCTTATTTCTAAGTTTTAAATTTGGTGTTGTGAAATTTTTTGTTTTGTTTTTTTTTTTTACCTTTTTTATATACATTTTTTTTGTTCTTATTTGATTTTTAAATAGTATTTTAATAGTATTACTATTGTTTTAAAATGAACAAATTTACTTGCTTATGTTTCAGAACTAACACTGTAATACACAGAATAAAATACAGCTTTTCTAAATTTAAAAAAAGCTACTTTTAAATATATTTTGCCATTTTATTTTTGTTTTATTTTGTAATAGGGTTTGCGATAAAAAGGCCCCAAACAATTCTTTAAAAAAATTTCCACTTAAACGTAACTTGATCGGGTATCTCTTTACACCGGAGTTGCCGTATCAACTGTACGAAAAAATTTAAAAAAGAAGATAAGAACGGTTGGAAAATAACCCCAATCAAATGTTACCCCGTCCAAAAAAAAAAGACGGCGTCTTTCTCTTTCGAGAAGAATAAAAATTTTGATTTTAAGTGATAAGACATATGATAAATGGTTTTTTTCTTAAATTGAAATTGTCCCGACAAAAGAAAATTGTTGCAAAAATTGCGAAAGTTTAAATTTTTTTATATTCTGGGGGAAAAACTTGGGACGTTACTAATTAAACGGTTTTTTTGGCAAATTTCAAAATAAAAAAAAAAAAAGCGTCTTTTTATTCATTAGGTACAAAAAACATGAAATCGAAAATATCGCCAAAAGGGCGAAATATTATTTATTTGGACAGACTGGTAATAATGATTTAACATTTAGTAATAGTAATGCTTTCTTAGTAGGTTTTTATTTTATAAATTTCTTTTTATTTTTTAAAAATTGCAATGATAATACTACAGGGAAAATAGAACGTTTTTTTCCCATTTTAATTTACCAAAATTTAAAATACCGCCTATCTTAAGTAAAAAAAAAAAAAAACGATTAGATGAACGTTTTTTTGCATTTTTAACTTTCCATAAAAATTTTGTGAAATTTTTACTGATGGTCTTTAAATGCCTTTATTTTTTTTAACCCCCTACATTTAAAATATATTTTAAATAAAACAAAAAAAAAAATACAATTATTTCATTTTCAACTTTTGGAAAATCCCCACGCCCATTTTTTTATGAATGAAGTACGCCTTTTTTTGGTTTAAAACTTCCTTCCTTACCGACGCCGCACTGTCACAAACGGTTGTCAGACTTTACTTTGTTATTTTATACGAAATATTTTGTTTTTTTTATACCATAGAATAGCAAATTAAATTCTCTTTTCAATGTACTTTTTTAGTTAATTTGTTTTTTTATTTACTTTTTATTCCTTCTCGACGAGCTTTCAATTACCAATTAAAGGTGGCGCATTATACATAAATCCGACTACGAAAAACATCAAAATCTTTAAGAATCTATTTACGCTACACTCGACAGGTCGCCTTCATAGGTCGAGGAAAGGGACGCCGAGACGGTGGGCGGCGACTAGCTTATTCCCACTACCACAATTTTTCTATAGCCCTTAAAAAATATTTTATTTTATTTAGCTTCTTCCAAATCCGGTGTACCGAGGCAATGCTGCGTTAGATTGCATAGTACGGCGCGGCGGGTGGATAAAGAGTATATGAATATTAATTTGTTTTTAAATATGTAATGTAATTAATAATTATTATTCTATTGGTAAAATATTTGAATGGAGTTTT
This sequence comes from Listronotus oregonensis, assembly GCA_019359885.1. Taxonomy (NCBI): domain Eukaryota; kingdom Metazoa; phylum Arthropoda; class Insecta; order Coleoptera; family Curculionidae; genus Listronotus; species Listronotus oregonensis. The sequence continues at coordinate 20,089 of JAHBCN010008181.1, forward strand.
GCGTTTTGCTTCTGTTACGCTACATTTGCCGATACTTACCTAAAACTTTAAATTAAAATGATTTCATAAATTTTTTCGTGTGACTAACCCAAATGTATAATCTAATTTAAAAAATATGTAATGTGGGTGTTCTTTAATAAGTATTCGATATTTCACAGGATGACTTTCGACTATTTCTAATAAAAAATGATTCGTATACATATGACTCCGCAAGACATACAGAAAGTGTTAAAGATTTATTTAATCTCTTTAGCAATCCTATGATTTAATCCTTCGCGTTGCAAAACTACGGAAGTAGTGCGGTAATGTAATTATTTAAAAGTTCTACTTGTAACAATATAGTAAAGTTATTTATTATTCTTTTAGGTTTCATAATTTAGAGGTAGCTTAAAATGTAAAAAATACCCCTCTAAAAGTTTAGAATATCAAGTTTATAAAAAAATATAATGTGGTGTTTTCTAATAAAATATGTGTTGTTCAACTAATATAATTGAATTATTGGCAAATATTTTAATAATTTCATTAAATAATTTTTCGGTGTCTTCTTAAATAACTGAATTTTTCGCGCTTTTTTTTCATGTTTTGAAGTTTTTCTTCAAAGATCAAGCATTTGGTCGTGGAAGAAAACAATATTAAAAGGAAATTAAAAAGCCTTATTAAACAAACATTTATTTGCAAAAAAAAGGAGCTTATGGCATAACTAACAAACAAAAAAACTCAAATGGTGAACATTCCATCATTACTAGAGTTGAATATATTTTATTACTAAGAATTTTTATAAGGAAACAAATATTCCTGAAATTTTTATTATTTATCTAAAATATAGTAATTATACTTCGTATATGTAAGTATAAACTATTACATATGATTAGATGAATATATTATCCTTATTATTAAAAAAAGTAAGACAAAAATGTTTCTTTATTTTGTTACAATACTTCATACACATTTAACTATTAAAAATGTAAACCTACAGTTTATTTGGTCCTAGAAATATACCGAAGCAACTTATCTATCTATTTTTTGTATTAAATTGAATAAAACAAAAAAGTTTTAAAAGTTTTAGAACATAGTCTAATTTAATAGGTACCGGTTTTTATTAAAATATTCCTAATTTTATAAGTTACTATCAACTTTTCAAAGAACATAATGGTTTTTTTTTGGTACTTGCTTGTTTTTCTCAATTTAGGGAATAATATTATGCTGTTCTTTTTTAAATATAGTTGTTTTGAAAGTACAAAGTACATTAAGGTTAAAAATTTTGAAAGCAGAATATATGTGCATGTAGTAACTAAAAAAAGTAACATCGTTTATTTATTTGAGTTGGTGTATTTTCAGTATTATACAAGAAATTAAAAAAAAAAGATTTGACTAAATATTTAATAAAACGATACGAAAGAAAATGGATTATAAACACCCATACCAAGGGAGGGATATTCGTATTTCTACCATCATAAGAAATAAGTTACATACAGTGTGGTACATTCAATTTGCAACAAATGGAAAACTTTTTTATTTGCAATTGTGAACTAACCAAAATTAACCCGCCAATGAGTAGAATGGTATATAAAGTATATTTAAATATATTTATATAGTTTTCTTATTTAATTTAACAAATTTTAAGCTTTGATATTCATATTGAGACAATATGAATATCAATCAATCTTAATATAATATAACAATTCAGATATCCGTATTAATTTTTTTTTAAATTTATTGAATAATAAATCAAATATAGTTAGTATCTTGAGTATGCTATTTTTTTTACATTTTAATAAAGTATATGAGAATGGCTCTCTTATATTAAAAACTTTTTGTCTCAATATCAATATCTCAAATACATTTGATAAAGTAAACAAAAAAAACTATAGAAATATATTTAAATATACTTATATCATTTTATTTATTGGTGGATTAGATTTGGGTAGTTTTGAAAAGTTTTATTAAACAATACACATTGGTTTTTTCATTTTTTACAATTGCCGCCAAAAGAGCCTTTAAATAATGTTTCTTATGCTATAAACAAGATCTGTGCAAAGTTACACATAAATATGTTACTGTAAAATTGTTAATTGTTTAATTTAAATGAATTAATTTTCTTAAACCACCTTTCTTACCATTTGTGTACTTATTTGCTAATTAAAAGAAAAAAGAAATTAAAAAAAATAATAAAAAATGGGAGAAAAAATTATTTTTCCACGATTTTCATTATTACCCCAAAAAAATCTTTGAACATTATTTCTTATGCTGTCAGAAAGTTCTGTACAAAGTTATAGACAAATCGAAGGGATGGGGGCGTTTCCGGAAGTTTAGCCCCTTATGATTTGGCAGCTGTGGACCGACTCGTATATGGTGGGCCACCCTGTATATAATATTTTAGGGATTAAATCTGGAAATCCATGTTCTTCCAACATTTGGGGAATATTTGCCCCTTAAATAACTATTTTCTATAGCACAAAATATGTAAAGTGGTGTACAAAAAAAAGGTTTCAGGCTACTGCAATAAAGTAACTTTTTTGAAATGACTCGTTGCTAGCACTACCTATGAAATGCGATTCGAACCAACACTTCTGCGTGGGAGGCGCAATTTTCCTTATCTAAACTATGTTTTCACAATTTGTAATAATGCTTCTTATTATTTATTAATTTACTGACATTTTGCCCTCGTCAATTAATATTTCATTTGCGTAGAAAGGGACGACGTTTGGGTAAGTTTTGCGGGTAAACGTCCATTAGGTAATCCGGAACTTTTAATCGATTAGGTCGTTAGCAAAGTTTTGCATATTTTGTAGCTAATTTAAAAACTGTCAGTTTAATATCGGATGGTTATAGGTATAAGTTAAGGTGTAACAGTACGTTTAACAAATATATATATTTTTAATAAATTATATAAATTATTGTATTTTAAATCACTTTTTTTATTTTGAATTAAAAATAAAAATTTTAAGAAGAAAATCACCTGCACTTGCTACTTAACAAAATGTAAATTAACCTTTAGGCAGGTGACTGATTCCATTTTCGTAACCGTTTTTTACGAAAACCTATAAAATTAATGGGGTTTAACAATATTGAGTATGTTTAGGTGTCTTACAAATATTATTAATTAAATAATTACTATTTTTAATGGGGATCTTTTTATGGATATCTTTTGTATTCTGATGATTTTAATAATTTAATAAGGATGGTTTGAATATAAACTGGAAATTGACATTAACTTTTAATTTAACTGCAACCTGTATATAATTTTTACATTATATCTTATGTATTCTAAGTCTTTTTCTTTAAAATCGTTGTAAAAGTTCCTTAATGCCCTTTTATAGAATCTTTCGGTTGGGTGCGAGGCCACTGTACATGGTTAGTTTGGTTGGTATTATTTAAAGAAATAAAAAAAAGTAGCTTGCACAAAAGTTTAAGGACCTTTTATAAAATTTTAAAATATGACATTTAAAAAAACAACTGGCGGTCGGTCGAAAAATAAAAAATCGGATTTTTTTATGAAACACCCTGTATTTTATTAAAAATATAAAATCTTCGTGTTTTTCTCTTTTCAAAAATATATAACATGTCAATATTGGATCTCGCTTGGCCAAGGATGACGACAGATAACAAAACAAATAAATTAACATAAAATAAACAACACAAGTGCATACACATATATTTTTTTGAGCATAAAATACGTCAATTCATTTGTTTGGTTATCTGTCGTCATACTTGGCCAAGCTGGATCTAACGAAGAAGTTCTGTTCTGGCTTTCACAACTAGATCTAAGGAGGAGTACTCCATTGCATTTAAAATAAAAATTCAAATCAATTATTACAAAACTACTTATCTAAACCTAAACATATTAAATATTTAAATAAAAAAAACGCAAAATTTTATATGTGTAATAAAATACAGGGTGTTTCAAAAAAAGAAAATATTATTCCCGATTTTTCTATCTTCCGATCGTAAGTTGTTTTTCTTAATGCTATATCTAAAAGCTTTATAAAAAATCCTAAAACTTTTGTAAAACCCACTTTTTTGCATTCCTTTAAAATACCTTTAAATGCATGCCAAATTTTAAGGAAAAACCCTGTACATGCACAAACTTGGCAACATCATTTTCGTCTTGAAATTTTAAACCCTGAAATGCCTTTTTTATCGATTCAGCGAGATAGAAATCACAGGGTGAGTTCAGGCTATATAATAAATGTCTACCACTCAATGCATATTCTCAAGGACATTTTTAGTCATTTGGGTAGGAAAAGGCGAGCGCTACCCTACCAGTAAATGACATTCTTGATTTCCCTGTTCATCCTTTTTAAACAAAATGAATGCAAGTTTAACTTTTTAAATAAGTCGAAATAATAAGGGGCATTATTGGTACAGTGACGGCCATTAAATCTTGGGCAAAAAAATTGTCAAATTTGACTTTTCTGTCAATTTTTGTAAATCGCTTTTTTTACGTTCTTTTACTTTTAGTCACTATAAATAAAGCAAAAGGTAAAAGAAAATATTTATATTTTATAAAAACTAACAAAAATTAATATATTAATTAACAATGTAATAAATTTAAAAAAAAATATCCTTCCAAACAAATTTAATATTTTATTGCGGCCCTGTTTTTTTCCAAGACAGAGTTTAGCCTTCCAGGCATCGAATAAATCAAAGCCCGGGCGTAGTCCGGATTTCCTCGTAACTCATTCCACGCCTCTAAAATTTTATCCTTAAGTTCGTTTACATTTTGCGGCCTAAACTTATTTTTCCTATTTATTTTTTTTAACTAATAAACCCCAAACATTTTCCATAACATTTAAATCCGGACTACGTGCGGATCATGGTAAAACCCTGATACGCTGCTCTTTCATCCATTTATCGACTTGCCGGGCCGTATAAACGGGACACTTATCTTGCTGAAAGATGAAATTTCTGTCCAAAAAATTGATCCGGTACAGAAGAAAGCATGATATTCTGTAGTAGATCTATATATACCCCCGCATTGAACCTTCCTCCAAAAAAATAATATACACCAAGTCCTTGTGCACTCAGCCACCCCCCAAACATTTACCGAAAATTGCCCACTTCTTCTGTTATTTTGGGTATATTTTTCATCAAATCGTGTTCCTTGAGACCTGTATACCTTAAGTATCCCATTGCAGCACGACTGAAATACTTTTTTATCGGTGAATATTATATTTTCCCAAAAAATCGGAGGTTCCAAGTAAAATTGTAGAGCAAATCCATTGGGTTGTTCTTTATTTTCATTTGTTAAAAACGGTTTTAAGGTTGCCGGGTGGCAGCGCAATTCGGATATTTGCTTTATTCTTCGCCGTGCCGTTCTAACCGATGCGATGCTGGGAAATTGCTTTCCGTTTTTGCTGTAACTACAGATTTAAATGGTTGGTTTTTCAAAACATTAACTAAATTATTGTCTTGTTCTTGATTCGATAGTTTGGGGCGACCACTTCCAGCTCTTCTCTTAAAGAAGTGTGTTTCCTGCCTTTTTTATCAAAATGAATAGTACTCTTGGGATTTTAAGCTCTACCGCCACATCCCTTTCTGGCCAACTTCTTTGCTCAATATAATGAATGAATAATACTTTTTGATCCAATGTTGAGTTTGGCATTTTAAAAAATATTTTTAGACACTGACAACGGACACCCATTTTTTTATTAGATTTTTTAAGAGGTATTTATATTTAGTAGAAGGTGGCATAAGCCTATTTTACAAAAGGGAAAAAGAATTGCCCAGGCCGTTACTGTACATTGTACTTCCAAAAAATCGGTCAATAGGAAATCCTTGCTGTACCATGACACGATGACCATTATATTTTTAGCTTTACCTTTTTTGATATTCTTTGGCACTTCTAATTGTTTTAATTAATCCTTTAAGATTAAACATGTAAGTGTTTATGTCCAAGCTCTCAATTTGTTGTCCTCTAACAGTACACAAAGTATGCAGTTTTTCAACTTTAGAAAATTCTTGCATCGGTTATATCCAACGGTCTTTAAAAAGCCGCATCAATTTAAATATGGAGCGACTATCGCATTCCAAGCAATAATAAAGTTTACTCGATCTTTAATGGACTAGTCCGCTACTGGTTTTAGTAAACTAGTAACGGACTAACTAAACTACTAAAATAATAATTAAAAAATATAAGCACCCAGAAATGTGTTTAACGTGCCTCTGCATTATAAATAATGTTGACCTAACTCTTCCGGAGACGCTTATTCAGGCAATAGGACGAACTTTCTGCTTATTTCAAGTCTAATTTCTAAAACTCGTATCCCTAAAATGCACATCTAGGTACGTAGAAATGTAGCCCGACGCGATAAATGTAATAAGTTTCTGTAAAACTACTAGGTGTGATTTAGAAAAAATGCTTTGGGTATCAGCCTTAAACTTCAAACACACTTTCACAGCACTACTAAATGGCAAGGTGAGTTTTTTGGTCGTGGAAAGTTAAAAACATGTTTTTTGCGCCTGCAGCGGTGGTTTCAAATAAGCTATGTAGCTTTCAAGACGTGTGCCCACCTAGATGAAGGCCAAAGGGAGATGAAGCCAGTTTATTTTCTTTCTAATAAATATCGGAGGGTTATAAAGTTAAACCGGAGGAAGGAGGTTGATACCACATGCACACAATAATTTTTTTTTATCTTGAGACAGTCCACGAAGGCTGATGCCTAAGTACTAACGTACCGTGGGTGTCTTCAGTGTGGTGAGAGGAGTTTGTTCACCGGGACTTAAATTTTTGGAGATTGGGAGGAGAAGAAAAAACTTCGCGGGCAACAGGTTCCATAGTTACACTCTAGGGATGAAGAAACGAAGAAAGCGGAAGTTCGGGGCCCTCTAACTGAACTGTAAAGGGTGCATAAAAAATGTTCATCTACGTGTTGCTCTGTTGGGTGTCGAGAAGGAATTATACTGGCCAATTCCTCCTGAGCAGAAGCCGGAAAATACCTAAGAAGAGCGACAGATCCCCAGCTCGACGGTGGGCTAAGAAGAAACTTTCTGTGAGCGTTGGATCATTAATAAACGAACGGCTCTTGAATGGAGTCCAGAATGCTAAGTGTTGTGGGGACGCCATTCCGATATGAGAACAATATTCAAAAGAGGGTCTGATTTGGGATACATACAGAGTGTACAGCTTGACATCATTACCATATACCTATGTCATTTAAAAACAATAATTATTACCGTGAATAACACCGCAAAATTTTTTATAGTTTGCGTAAATTTAATTATTTGCTAAGAACATTTTTAGTTTTAATTTATACAAATGACGAAACTGATACGAGTATTAATGGCCGTCGAAATAATGTGCATTTTGAATTGTGCATTTTAGGTTTTGAAAGCACGTACAATGACAACTCGGTATGTAAAATAGTTGTGGCAAATGAATATTCAGATCATTTATACAAGGTTTAATTTTGCATAAACAAATGTACTGGTCATTTTACATTAGATAACCCAATTGCTAAAATAGAATTTACCATAGCGAGATTTTATGTTCCCTATCAGTAACCGGAATGGTTGTGCTACATAAATTTAATTTTGTTGGATCGTGATCCCATAGTTAAAACAAAATTGTTTATAGTTTACTGCTTTTAAATCAACGAATAGTTTTCATTTTCAACACAAAACAATGTAATGATAGTTATGCTGGTTAGCTTATTTTAAAAATTCGAAAATTTATTTACAACCTTTATGACATTACTGACTTTAATTTAGATTATAAAGTGTCACATTACCTACCTCCAATTTTTACCCTCTAACAATAAATTTCAATGTTAACTTTTTTATAGTGATTATTTTCTTCCTATTAATTTTGACCAATCGCTATCAAGAATTGGTATGTCAAATACAAATTTTAAGTGAAAAAAGACTTAACAACTGTCAACTTAGCTGTCAGCAGTTTTTCCGGAAAAAAATCGAAAAAGTTTCATGCAAGTTTGACAAGTTGCCTTGTAAAAACAAACTTGTTGGTTTCTATGCTGTGTTGCTATGTACCGTTAGCAACAACAAAGATCACAAAAGACGCTTACGAATTTATTAATTTTTCAACTGAAACTCAAAATGAATCATTGGTTTGGAAATGTTTCCAAAAGTAAAATTAATGCGGCTGTTGAAAATAGTGTTCCACTAAATACTCAGAAAACTCACACATCGATCTGGAAGCAATTTATGGAATTTTGCCAAGCAAAAAATTACCAGTTATTCCAGACAACAACTACAGGCGAGCTAAATTTAATCCCCAAGGACTGGGTATGGAACATGCGTAAAGCTAATGGGGAAGACTACAAAGAACTGTGTGTAAAAGTAATGTGGAATATCGTTGCCAAAAAACTGCAGGAAAAATATTTTTAAGAATTTAATATCGTGTTCTACCCATTTCATGACATTACTTTTAAGTCAGCTCGGAATGCAAAAAGGAGAAGTCTCCAGAAACATGAAGAAAAAAGGAAAACAAGTTCAGCTTCTTTAAATATGGACGACTACTACAAGATGGTGTCCTTATGGGATGAGCCAACCCCAACCGGGTTGCAGCGTAAATTTTACTTTATTGCAGCAGTTGAGCTTGCTTGGAGGGGCGGAGAAGCGGCTCGTTGCTTAACAGAACATTTTAAAGAAGAAATTGATAATTATGGAATCAAAACAGGTGAGATATTGCTTTTTAATTTTGCAACAAAATCTGTAAATGTTTATTGTAACTTGGCAGAAAAAATGCTTATATCAAAACAAAATATGTGCGCATACTTTTTATCTTGGCGTAAAATCTGTTTTTGCAATTTTTTAATGTCTTTTTTGCGATAAATCACGTTTTGCCATTTTTTTAGCATCCAAAATTTGCTAGCTGTACTATTTTTGTAAAAAAAAATCAAAATCAAAAACGATATATAACCACTAAAATTCCTTTTGCTTTTCCAAAAAAATTAAAGGTTACATACATCTACTTTAAAATCACACTACAAAATATATTTTGACATTTAGGTCAAATTATGTATCCCTTGTTTCGGGAAGAATCGAGTATAACACAGTCTTCAGCAAAACTGCACAAGGTGGTGCAAAAAATCTGTGAGATAGCAAGTGGCTTGTCCCTAATTCAAAAAACCCTGAGTTTTGTTCGGTACGTTTGTACCAATCCCTGTTAAACAAACGAACGTCTAAAATAACAACAAATAGATTGTTTTTGACACCAAATTCAGCATGGCAATCCAATCGTAGCACTGAATGGTTTAAAAACATTCCTGTTGGAAGAAATAAACTGTCAAAATGGACAAAAGACGCAGCCCAAAAAACAGGTATGAACACGACAGAAGTTAAAATATCTAACCATTCAATGCGATCAACTGCTGTTACTAATCTGGCAATGGCCGGTGTAGGCGAGCAGCAACTCATCAAAATCACAGGGCATTCTAAAGCTGCGTCTATCTAACCGTATCTACAAATGGACAGTCAATATTATTTAAATATCATCATTGCCTTAAGAACCGTCCAAAATAATGTACCATCTACAAGTTCCGAAGCTCCCTTGAAAAGACAGAAAATAGACACTTCTTCGAGCCAACACCATCAATCGTTTGACACTCCTCACAGCCGATATGGCTAACAATACTACTGTACCTACAATAATTGTAATTTTTATATTAATTGTAATTTAAAATGAGTTTTAAGTAATTACCTTTCCTAGCTTGAAAGTTATATTGTTCTTATTAATTATTGTTCTTATTGTTTTAATAAAAAAAAATGTTGTATTAAAATAAAATGTTTATTAAACTCAGAAAGTAATCTTACCAAATATCCCTCGTACATTTTATTTTTCCAGTGGAAAAATGGGAACACTCGTTTCTAAGTAATCTGTTTTAACAAATAGCATTCGCGAAAGTGGAAAAATCCTCGTCTTCGACACAGATTTTTAAAACCACTCTCGCTCATGCTATTTGTTAAAACAAATTACTTATAAACTCGTTTTTCCGAATTTTTCCGGAAAAATTAAATGCACTAGGGATATTACCCCCGAAATGATATTTTTGTTTTATTAAATTTTAAAATGTTAATTAACATACCAATTTAATTTGTTATATTTCCTGTTTATATTTTTAGTCCGGCGGCAACGGAGATGGTGTGTTCGATGTTAAATTTGAGTCCTTGTAGATACAAATCTGTGTCATTTTCTTTGCTCCAGTATCTGATGTTTTGAACGTTTGTTATTGTTTAATGTGAAGGTGCATTCGTCACAAAACAAATTTTTGCAAGAAGTCCCTATCGTTATTCGCCATTTCCATAACTTCAAAAAAAAATCTGCCTTCGGATCTCATCTTCCCTAATTCCTGATGTCTTTAAATTTTTTGGGGGATGATATTTATATTTTTTTAATTTGCGTAGTACTGTGCTGTATCCTTACTACAACTTTGCCAAGAAGCCTGGTGTTTAATTTCCTTTATTTTCTTCTACATGAAGTAAAACATCTAAATCAGCATTATTTTTTTTGAGCTCTTCCATCAAAAATTATTATTTCGCTCAAGCAGTTGCATTTATTAATAACAGAAACTTTTCTCAAACTTATGAACGATTTTTTTGGAACTATTGTCTTACTTGAAGGCCTGTCGAAAAAGGTATAACTATTTTCCATGTAATACCATTTAACCCTTTTTTTTTCTTTAATACCGAAAAACATTTTGAAATAACTAATACAAAGTAAAACGTCAATTAAAAAGTTGACAATTTATTTATTACTGGTGGATTCATTAAGGAATGTAGCAAGTATGAACGATTTTACAAATAGTACAAATTCAAAAAAAAAAGAAATTTAGAATGGGGAGAAATCTTATTAACGTCTTCAAAATAGTTATACAATTTTGTTGTAAATTCAAAAAAGGGGAGCCAATATTTCAATGTATCAAAATTTACATGGAATTTCCTATGGCCAGTCTGGCTATGCACTACCCGGTATAGAAGGTACCGAGTCATCCAAAAAAAGGACTAAACAGAGCTTAAAAAAATTAAAATTTTTAAAAATGCACATCGACTTACAAATAAATTCAAACAGCTTCTTAAAAATAAGTTTTTAGATATCATGCCAGCTAACCTATTTTTTGATATTTTAATTTGTTTTTCATAATTATTTTTCCAAACAGGGCTAATGGTCAAATGACTATATCGATTGTTAGATAACTGAATAAGCAGAGGTGATTGGCAATTTTTCTAATATTTTTGGCGGTCATTGTATAACTGTCAAATCAGGCTGTTGAACTTTAGACTTATTATATCAAGGTTTAATGATTGTTAACCAAATTTTGAAATTATAACTCAAATCTGGTAACATAATATACTATGAGAAACACATCTTCAAGGGTCGCTTGTAAATGATATATTGTCAATGTCCAGCCTTATTAGATTCAAGATGTTCAAACTTTTTTATGTAATTATTCTAAAAATGGCAAGAGGAATACAAATTTCATTTCCATTAACACTTTTGCATTTAAAGTTGGTCACAAAACATGTATCGCGTAATTTTCTTCTAGATTTTTAAAAGTCTATATTCGATGTTTGATACAGACTTAAGTTATATCCAGTTTCTAAAATTAATAATAATTTATCTAAATTTTTTTTTAATAGTTATTACTTACTATACAGTTTAAATGTTTAATGTATTGTAAAAGAGAGCCCTATAATATCTTTTTTGCAGGTTGGGAGACCACTGTAAACATATTTTTTCCAGAGAGAGTATATTAACAGTAATTGATATTTTTATTTTGAAAGGTTAGCCCTATTCACAAAAAATACAAAAAAATGTTAATAAATCTGTATATAATATATGCAATGGAAATATTGTATCACTTCCGATTCCTAAGCCAGCTCTTACAAAAATAATTATATTTGAGAGTATAAGTACATACATACATAGCAGGTAAGTCCACGAAAAAGCATTACAGAACTTGGGGAAAGGCCGAATATGCTCTCAAATACAAGGAGGTACTAAAAGTGTGCCTTCCTAGATATAGAAGGAGCGTTTGACAACACGTCCCTTACATCTATCTCAAACGCGTCGAGGCGCAGAGGGATCGACGCAACAAACTACAGGTGGATAGACTGCATGCTTAAGAGCAAATCAGTATATACCTCAATTCTTGAAGAAACTCTTGTACTGGGTTGGCGGGGTGTCCGCAAGGGGGGGTTCTGTCCCCACTGCTGTGGAACCTTTTTTATGGACGACTTACAAATGTCCTCCAACTGGAAGGGCACCAAACATTGGGGTAGCAGACGATCTCGTCATTATGGCCCAAGGAAAATAACAAAAAACGTTGGATAAATGCAACAGGCCCTTAATGCAGTCATCAGATGGACGAGAAAGGAGGAACTAAACATAAACCCTCCATCGCCATAGTTGCCTTCACCAAAAGGGGGAAATCTAGAGGGCTTAGGATCCTGAACCTCCGAGGTGAAGCAATCAAGATTGTGGGAGAGGTAAAATATCTGGGTCATCCTAGACCAAACTTACCTGGAACCAACATTTTCAGAAACAAGAAAGAAAGGAGATGACTTTATGTTAATCAGACGATCTCATGGGGAAAAAATGGGGCCTTAAACCAAACGTGGTTTATTGGTTTTACACCATGGTGGTAAGGCATGATAACATACGCATCACTGGTATGGTGGACAAAAATGCGACAAAGAACCCGTTACAGAACTGGCCAAGGTACAGAGGGCTTGCTTGCTTAGCTATAACAGGAGCAATAAACAAAACCCCCAAAAGCAGCCATGGAATGTCTCATAGACCTTCCACCACTTAACCTCATAGTGATGGGAGAGGCAATGAGCTACTTCCGACTGCAACAAAAAACCCAAATGGTGTCTACGCTAGTTTGGGGGCACAACAACATAAAAAATCAGGTTGGCGGCAACATCCTGGGCGAAAGAACAGACCAGATGATTCCCTATACTCATTCAACAAAAATTCCAGATCGAAGGGGGAGTGGCAGCAACCCGATCTCCCGGCATGGTTGGAGACATCATCTGGTATACGAATGGTTCCAAAACCGACAGGGGGAAATGGGGGGGCGTGTACAGTGAAATGAGAAAATTCCAATTCTCCACCCCACTAGGAACACACAGTACTGTATTTCAAACAGAAATATATGCTTTTTTCTGCACTGTGCAAGAGAAAATAACAAGGGGCTTACAAAAAGCGGGGTCTGCATAATAACAGACAGCCAGGCATCACCAGGGGCACTACTAAATCCGTGACGTCCAAGCTGACATGGGAATGCCAAAAAAACTGAGGTCCTGGGAGAACACACAGAGAACTTCCTGTGGTAGGGAGGACATTCGAATAGAAACGAAAAAGCGGAGAGCTAGCGAGACATGGATCATCCACACCATACTTTGGACCAGAACCTGCCCTTTGGGGTGACCAAAACCACAGCACGAGGGCAAAAGGGGGAAAGCATCCGAAAAAAAACACAAGGAATACTGAACCTCGTAGAATAAGCATGGAAAGGCTTCAAAGGGGCCATCCAAAATAACAAGGAAGAATTACCCCGGGACAAAGTAGGAAAAGACTTTGCATAACAGTGGGGTTGCTAAAAGGGCACAAATAACCTAAGAGGACACCTACACAAGATAGGCTCATACAATGGGGACCCAAGTTGCAGAGTGTGCGAAGAAAAAACCCTACCACATACTGTGTGAATGTGAAGCGTTAAATCACAAAAGACAGGCATTATTTGGGCAACCGAAAATGAGCCCACAGGAATATATCAACCCCCCAGTCTGGTTATACAGACTTGAGAAGGAACAAGACTAATGGGAGGTTTGGGAAAAATAAAAAGGAAAAAAAATGGGGGGGGAAAGGCTCCCGGGAAGAAGATGAAGAAGAAGAGAGTATAAAGATATATAACCTCATCCTTTTGGAATTAAAACAAATTATTAATAATAAAACTTTCAAGAAACTAAAAAAAAAACTTTCAACAAGGTCTTACTATAATTTACATGAGTGTTATGACCATAATTTCTAGTACTAGTTACAATCGCCCTAGAACGATGCGGACCAAATCATCAGGTAGGTAAAAATAATAGCCTAATTGCAGTCCAAAAATAAGGGTTAGCCTGTAATAAAATTTCCAGGTAATAAATGATTACCTGGTTTGGCCCAAACAGGGTGGAATTATTGCGGCCCGTAATAAATACCATATTGAAAATTATTAAAATTTTGTTTATAATTTTTAAAATAGGGATAATTTAGAAAAATTTTAAAAGCCCTTAGTTCTGGTAGGCCATAGTTAGTTCTGCTTATTTAAAGCGTCTTTTTATTTTCCCCAATTAGATTGTGATAAATCACTAAAAATAGGAACAATAAACTTTTTCGTTTACACCGCACTTCTGCCATGGCTTACTAGGGGACGGTCCGAGAAGTGCATCGAGTTATGAGCTCCCACTTTGCGTGCTTATAGTTAGGGTAGGTACCAACCAAACCTCAAAATTGTAGGTGCCAACTCGGCTTCGTTTTCGAGAAATCGCCAGTCAAAGATGGGAGTACGCTTATATACCGAATAGTTTGTATGGTAACACAATAAGACTAGTAGCCTAAAGGTATGAAAATCTCACTTGCGTCCAGTAGGTCCGCGGTTCGAGTCCCGTCGAAAATGTGCTTTTTTGTTTTAAATTTTGTTTAAATTTATAACTTATCATTAAAAATTGCAAGAAATTAAAAAATAAATTTAAAGCGCGTTTATAGATTAAAACTTACGAATTAAATGTCTTTTTTTTTCAAATCTCTAGCTATTTTTATAATTATTCTGAATAAATTAACCGTAATTTAATTTTTTCTATCCTTTTTTTTTATAGTTTGTTTGTATTTTTTTTCAATTTTTTATTTCTCTTTATATGTCGACAAAGTATCGTTTCTGACTATTTTTTTGAAAATATTTCATCAGTGGATACCAAAGTGTAAATTACGATTAATTTATGTTTTTTAATATAATTGAAAGAATTGAAAGAGATTTGAAAAAAAATGACATTCAATTCGTAAGTTTTAATCAATAAATGTGCGTAAAAGGCATTTTTTAGTTCTTGCAATTTGTAATGATAATTAATAAATTTAAAGAAGATTTAAAACGTCAGTCAATTTTTTTTTTCAATTTCACACTATTTTATTTATAATAATTTGGTTTAGGGTTTGTATTATTTACAATATATTTGTATTATATATCACACCCATTTTTCCTTATTCAGGATCGAGGGACAAATTAACCAGAAGGGCCGAAGTTGATGTTCGCTCCTTGGTGGTAAATGACAATTTTAGTAATGGTCTTAGGTCGTTTACCGGAGTAACCTTACAAATGACATTGGGCAGTTGTTTTGCTAAATTAGCTTGAGGCTTTTAGTTTATTGTAGCTAGTTTTTGTTTTGTATTATTTGATTTTCGCAGGAAAAGGCTTGATGACGCCAGTCAGATTCTCATACCCTTAGGCTACTAGTCTCATCAAGTTACCGTACCAACTATTCGGTACATAAGCGTCCTCCCAACTTTGACTGACGATTTCTCGAAAACGAAGCCGAGTTGGCACCTACAGGTCGTCGGTCGGGTCTAAGGCTACGGGTATACGTAAGGGGAAAAGGGGAAACGCCTTCAGGAATGCGAAACCATAGGCGTGCTATAAATATCTTAAATCTTAAAATATAGATTTTTTAGTAGTAAAAGCAATTAAAAAGTTATGGAAGAACACTGCAATAAAATATTTATTTCTGAAAAAACTCAAAATTCACAACAATGCACAACAATAAAACAAAAAAATAAATCATCAAGTTTCTTTTACACGTCATCGACCTTACTATGACATAGGAGCGGCTCGTGACACAATTTTGACGTCACCAGAAGGCGGTTCGTTCTATTCCAGCGCTTGCCTGGTGTTGTGAGCGGACTTTCTGTGATGTCACAACAACAGAGAATTTTAGCATCGATTACATAGATATGATTACCCTGTTTAAAAATATTTAAAGGGGCAAGTGATGCGCTGGGGACCAGAAACCGGGAAAATCGACGGTTAAAAGGGAAAGTTGGCCTTTGGGGGGTTGCAACATGCCTATTAGAAGTTGAAAAAATTCCCCGTATTCCGGGGCGGAAAAAAAAAAATTTCCTTTCTTTTTATTTTTTTGACGTTATTTAAAAAATAGGAAAAAAAAAACACTTTTTAGGCCCCTTTTTAAGCTCTCCAGTTTAAGAGTTTTTCGTAAACGTTTCGTTTTAGTCCCTCATAACTTTTTTTTTTAAATACGGTGCTCTTTTTTATTGCATTTTTTGAACAGTTATAATTCCAATTACAATGGTTAACATTAATATTTTTTTTTAAATAAACATATTTTCCATAAGAGGCAATGAAAGAAAGGAAGCATATGATTTCTTCGGGGGCTTTCCCTTTTTTTGTTAATAAATATTAAGTGTTATACATTTTGTAATTGGGATAAAAGGGGTTAAAAAAAATTAAATTAAAAAACCCGGCCCCTTTTAAAAAAAAAAAGTTGATAGGTTTGAAAAAAACATTACGGAAAATCTCTTAATGCTTTTTGTGGGTTTTAAGAATGGCCGGGGGGGTTTTTTTTTCTTTTAAATAACGTAAAAAAAATTAAAAACGAAATTAAAAATTTGGTTTTTTTCAAGATTTTTTAATTTTTAATAGGCATTTTTGGGGGGGGTAAATGCGCACCCCAACGCCTTTTTGTTTTTTGGGGTTTCGGCCCCCCATGCATGCATTTTTCCCCCTGTAGTTCTTATATACTTATATCTCCAAGTAATATATTAGGTTTTTAACCAACATTTTTTTTTTTTTTTGGCTTTTTCAAAAAAAACCCCCAAATTGGTTTTAAATGTTTGAAATGCGTCTTTTTTATAGAAATCCATGACTTGGGTATTGGGCCTTAAGAGTTTCTTTAACGTGAAACCCTTTAAAAATGTGATTAATTTTTTTTAAGTAATCATTTTAAATAAAATTAAAATGGTAGTCTTTATTCTATATTATCAGTACATTATTAGAACAAAAATGCCTAATTTTAAAAAATAATAATTTTGGTAGTTTATTTACAAACTAACTTTGTAGAGATTTCACTCAACGAAATCTTGTGACCAGTTTCGAACTATATCAGATCTCATCAGACAAGCTAGTCGAAGATGAGTATCTATAAAAATCCAGTATTAGTAAACAAGTCAGTGACCCGTGGCTAAGAGGTATGCTTTCCCCTTTTGGGGGATGGCGTAAACATCTGGTACCCCCTTTATTGTTTTAAGTACATAATTATATTTACATACCTGTTTTAACCCTATATAAAACTTGTTAAAAGTCGTAGGGTTGCCATCTCTAAAATTTGGCAACTAGGACAAGCGCGTGAAAACCCAGGATTTTAGAGCCCAGAAACCGGGGATGTCAACAGGTTTTTTAACATAGTCAGTGTAACAAAAAAAGTTGAAAATGTCATAAATCACTTTTTACTTTTCTCAGACCTTAAAATTAAATTTAGTCATCTAACAAAACAGAATCTTATTACAGTTTTTTTTTTTAAAAAAAAACACAAATTATTGATATACGCTGTTATAAAAAAAAACCTTATTAAAAAAATTAAACCTAACAAAATAAATTAAATTTGAACCGGGGGGCGGGGGGAGTGTGTGTTGCGGGCCGCCCAAGACTTAAAATTTTTAACCCACTACAAATGAGGCCCCGGTCGGACGCCCTCGGATGCCCCTAAATTAGGATAAATCCGGGGGGAAACCCGGGGATGGCGACCCAAAATACGTCCTATAATGCCAAAATCAAAGTCGTCAATTCAATCAACAATAATCGGCCAAGGTTTTCTAATCTGCGACACTGGTTATAACAAGTCCTCGGGGGGGGGTCAAAATTCAACAAGATTATACTTTTGCTCTTCCCCGGGGGGGTTTAGTTAAAAAGAGATGCAAGAGCAATATTCATAAGAAGGGAGAAGTTCTTTGACCTGTTGCCATATTTTTGTTTAAATAATATTATCATTTAACCGATGCCAAAATTAAAAGATATAATTAATAATATATTAATTAAATAACAATATATTAATAAAATTTTTTTAAATAATATTATTTTAAATCTTAAAAAATTTTTTTTAAAAAAAAGTTACACAGCTACAGGTAATAATTTATATTAAACCATGAAATTTAATAAATGAATTTGACAACCTTCATTATATTTTGTCTGCATTCCAAAATATTTTCCGTAGCTTTAGAACCAGCAGACAAGCTATACAATTTTGGGGTTTGGTTGGTTTCCTACACTATAAGCACGTGAAGTGGGAGCCCATAACTCGATGCACCTTTCGGGGCCCTCCCCCTTGTTAAACTAAATTTATTCCAAGGATATTTGGACCGCAATTCTGCCATACATAAACTGGAAAAAGTTTATAGCTGCCTATTTGGACCACAATTAGGCTATGCCCGTTACAATACCTATTTGTTATCTTACCCTAGAATATATTATTTTAATAGGTTTTTATTTATTTTTAAACTATTTATGGGTTTACCTTTTATATTCACTATTTTAAATTTTTGTTGTATGTTTTTTCATGTAGTGTTTCTATTTCATTACACTAAAATAACAATTACTTTTAAGGTATTTTTAAGCCCATCGAAAAAAAAGGGACCAATCATACCCAATATGCCTTTTTAACTAGCGAATATTGACTATATGCTGTTCACTATTTATTGACAGGCTTTACAGAATGACTGTGTTCACTTGACTAGAAAACAGAAAGTGCAAGAAATAACCATCTTGGACAAACTTATACTCAGTATAAATTCAAACAAAATTTGAGATAAACACATATGGCGTAAAATTACAAGGCACACTGAGTATAACTGTTACAAGATGGCTATTCTGTGCACTTTCTAGGTCCCTTTTCTAGTCAATAAACCGCAGTTATCCTCTAAAAATGATCAATAAATGATCAGCGAATAGTCAATATTTACTATTTAAAAAAACATACTGGGTACAATTGGATCCTTTTTTCTTTAATAAGCTGATTGTCTATTTGTTTCACGTATATTTTTTAACCGAAATGCGATTGTTTTAAAAAATTGATATATTCGTAGAATTTTAAAAGTCAAAAAATGACTTAACCATAGTTATAGTTGATCCAACTTATACACCACATAAGAAAAATGCATACCAAATTTTTTTTTCAGGTACATGGGCGTTCCGTGGCAACGCAACTTGCCCTCATTCATTATCGCAATCCAATCACCGAGAGCATCGGCCTCTTCCATAAAATGAGTTGTTATAAGAATAGTTTTTTTACTTCTCCCGCCAGTAGAAATCCCCAAATTTCCTCTGATTGGGATCCATTCCGGAAGATGGTTCATCCAGGATTAGAATCTACAAAATAACAATAATTACAGAAAACAACAGTTGGTTGCTTTTTAGAAGTATGTTTTTCTATCCAAAATTCCCGAAGATATTCAGTTTGCTTTAGCAAAAAAAAATCATAAGTTCTGATGACGCCAAAATGATCAGATTATTATTATTAAAAAAAAAACATTTGACAGCTTGAAATTTTTGCAAAATTGTCAATTTTTTAAAAATAAAATTGGATTACAAAAGGTTCAAAAAGATCACTAAAGAAATTAGGTTTTTTTTTAATTGTTTAATTATTTTAAACTAATTAAGTTCAGAACCCTAAGTAAGGCTCTGAACCGAAGTCAGTGTGCAAAATATATAGTTTTTTTTTATTTCTGTTTACTCATCACTGTGTGCCATAAGCTTAATGTTATACTAGTTCCAGTTTCTTTAATTATATGCATAAGCATGTTTTTTTTTCTAAGGTAAAAACACCACAACCCTTGAAAAAG